>ML780397.1:408953-422146 GCA_009831015.1 Picea engelmannii
TGTATTAAAAAAGGGGAAAATAAAATATAAGTTTAAATGGGTTACGTATCCCATAAGGGATAACGTAACCCATACGTAAAATAAAAATTAATTAAGGGATAAGACTATTAAAGAGACATAAATGTATGGATAAGGTTGGGTGAGGAGTGAAGGTTCGGGAAGGTGAAGGAGGCATAAGGGAGGAGGGGGATGGATTTTGGGAGGATTCTCATTCATGCAGTTACGGGAGGAGATTTTGGGAGCTTGAGACAGAGTTAGAACAGTGGGATTTATAGTGCACACCGGGGCTGAGGGGTTTTGGGCTCGGAGGGCTAGGACGTCCGTAGATGTCCTAGGGCCAGGCGTACTGGTCGGCAGGGTGGTGGTTTTGGGGTGTTCAAGCGAAGGCTCAAGCGAAGATTCAAGCTTAGCATCAGTGACAGGTATTTTCAATTTCAAAATTGTGAAGTGTTTACTCAATTTTAACTTGTATGCAAATTATTATGTAGATTTAAATTGTTATGCAAATTGTTTTGGAAATGTTATTTTATTTATCAAAATCTGGGAATGAATATGCGTGAGTAAGCAAATTTTTAGTAAGTTATAAATTTTCTGCTCTGTTTTAATTTATGGTAGCTTAAATGAAATCCTGGTTGTTACACAAAATAAACAACAATAAGACTCCCTATGAGCTATGGAAAGGAAGAGAAAAAAATGTGAAGCATTTTAGAGTATTTGGAAGAAAGTGCTATCAAAAGAGAAGATGGAAGGATTGGAAAATTTGACTCCTAAGTTGACAAAGTCATATTTTTCAGGTACCCAAGAAAGCGTATGGAATATAAATTCTTTACTATAAGAATCAATAGAATCATGGAAATAATCAATGTAACAATTGACGAGAAATATGTACGAAAGGTTGAAGAAGGAAGCAAAGGTTCGGAAGAGAAGAATGATGAAGAATATCTAAAAGAACAAGAAGTAGAAGAAGAAGAAAAATAAGAACAAGAAGAAGATCATCCAGAAGTAGACCAAGAGGAATATGAGAAAAAAATACCTCCTAAGACACCTAGCCAACAAGTGCCGAAAAATCATCCACCAGAACAGATCATTGGGAATAAAGATGCAAGAGTTGAAACCCAAAGAAAAATATGTTCACCAAAACAATAACACCTAGCACTATTATCCATAGTTGAACCAATCAGTTTCAAAGAAGCTAGCAAAGGTGAACACTGGATCAAGGCTATGGATGAAGAAATAGATCAGATAAAAAATAATGATACATGGGAATTGGTTCCAAGGCCAAAGAACAAGAATTTGATCAATATGAAATGGATATATAGAAACAAGTTGAACGAAGATGGATATGTAACCAGAAATAAAGAAAGATTAGTATGCAAAGGATATACTCAGGTTGAAGGCATAGATTTTGAATCAGCCTTTTCCTTAGTTTCAAGGATGTAAGCAATCAAATTGATCTTATCTTATGCATGTTACAAAATATTCAAGGTGTATTAGAGGGATTTTAAGTCATCCTTTCTCAATGGATAATTAGAAGAAGAAGTCTACATCAAATAGGCATAATGATTTCTACTATCAGAGAAGAAAGACTATGTGTGCAGGTTGGAAGAAGCACTCTATGGACTTAAGAAGCCCCCCAAAGCATGGTATTCAACATTGGACATGTATCTTCAGCAACAAGGATTCAGGAAGGGAAATGCAGAAAACAATCTCTACATAAAAGTGGATCGATAAATTATATTGATAATTGAGGTCTATGCAGATGATATTATTTTTGGAAGCGATGATGACATGATGAGTCAAACGTTTTCCAAAGACATGCATAATGAGTTCAAAATGTCTCTACTTGATGAGTTGAACTTATTTTTGGGATTACATATATGTCAGTGTGATAAAGGTATTTTCATATCTCATACCAAGTATATCACAAAAATGCTAAAGAAGTTTGGAATGAAAGATTGCAAACACATGAGTACTCCTATGTAGACCAATTGTAACTTAAGAAAGGATGATGATTATAAGGATGAAGATAAGAGAATTTATAGATTAATGATTGGAAACTTATTTTATGTGACAACATCTAGACCTAATGTGATGCAAGTAGTTGGACAGGTTGTGATATTTAAAGCAGCACCAAAAGAAACACATTTCATGGAAGTAAAGAGGATATTCATATATCTCAAAGGAACAAAAGTGTTTGGGTTATGGTATCCAAAAGGGAATGATATATCTTTGGTATCATACACAAATGCATGTTGGGAAGGTTTTATTGACGATAGAATAAGTACAAGTGGAGCATGTTTCTACTTAGGTGATTCTCTGGTATCATAGCTGAGAAAGAAATAGTCATCAGTATCTTTTTCCACAACATAGCCAAAGTATATCACAGCAGCAACATGTTGCACTCAAGTTCTTTGTATGAAGAAAATGTTGCAAGATATACAAGTGAATTATGATGAGCCCAATTCAATACTATGTGATAAAAAAAGTGCTATCAGTATCTGTAAGATTCTAGTGATGCATTCCAAGATGAAGCATATTCCGATCAAGTTTCACTTTCTACGGGAACATGTTATAGAGAAGAACATCAAGTTAGAGTACACTCGAACAAAAGAGAAGATTGAAAATATCTTCACCAAACCCCTTCTGAGGGAGACCTTTGAGTTTTGAGTATCTTCGAAAAAAACTTGGAGTAGTTTCTTCCCCTTGGTGATCCACACAACATCAGACACAATCAGACAAGGGGAGATAAGTAAGAAACTTGAAGAATACAAGTAAAGAATATTTTGAATTATTTTCATACAAATCAAAGTATTACACGAGGAAGAACCATTAAGAGAAAGCATAGGATTGTAGATAGGGGGAGATAAATAACAAAGAAGAATTACCCTTTTCCATTGATGTCAAAGGGGGAGAGAGAACAAAGGCGTGGAAATAGAGAATAGATGGATGAATATAAGGGGAGAAATTGTCACAGGGGGAGCATGAGCAAGAATTTGGGTGTTATCATTCCATCAATGTTTCCATCAATTACAAAGGGTGATATTGTTGAAAGATTGGTTGTCATTGATGGAAACCCTTGAAGAATTACAGTAGCCCCAAAGGAATGAGTATGAAACCCATAGTTTATTGAGGGAAAAGGTAATGAAGGATGGTATAAATTAAAGTAACTCACCCATGGATGGATATTCCTCATCATGTTGTTTCCATTGATATGCGGTACGTCATGTGGTTCCTCACGGTTGAGGAGTTATGGCCTTGTAAAGTAAGAAACTCTGATAATGTTTAAGAAGCCCCTAGTTAGTTACAAGTCTTTAATGAAAGGGAAAAGTGGTTGTAACAAGAAAGTATATAAGCCCCTAATATTAATGAGAGAGGTTACTTAGAAAAAGTATAAATACACCTCAAGGAGTCATTCACAAGCACATTCACTCACTAATTCTATTGAACATCTTCTAGTGAACTAGTGATCTATATGGAAAGTTAGCGATAGAGAAATATGAGGTAGTGATAAGGGAGCAATGTGGGAGTTTCGAGGTTGTCGAGGAGATCAAATTTCGTAGAGGAAACCCTAGTTTGGTTGGCCCTTGTGGGTCAAACCACTAGTGTCTCATGAGGCACCCCCACGGGTTCCATGGAGCTCGTCATGCGAGGCCTTGCAAGACAAGATGTCTGAGTCTTGCAAGGACAAGAAAAAATTGGGGGTTATGCTAATGCGAGGTCCCATAAGTCAGAAGTGAGATTACATGTCAGATATGTTGTGTATTAGGTTAGTTGGAGAGGTATTGGTATACTTATGTGTTTGTTGTGATGGTTTTACTTAGTCATGGTATGATACATTCTTGAGGTATGGTTGGTTTGGCACATGATTGAGGTACATATTGGGTACATGGTTGACAGATGTATACTCTTGTATCTAGTTATGAAATTACTGTTGTGGTTCATCTTTGAGTTGTGGATGTATGGTTGAGGTATACACTTGATGTATGGTGGTATATGCATGTGGCACATTCCTTGGTTCTTTGAGGATCATTATTGATGATATGGTACATGTTTATACATGATTGATGCTATGGTATATGGTACTGGTTTTATATGCGGTTTTTCTTCTAGTACATTATTTATGATGTTATGGTATCTTTTCATATTATGATGTTATGATATTATGGACCTAGAAATGGGTCACACCTACAATTTTCTCTGTCCTAAGTAGACCAACAATCCACCCCCTAGAATTCAACAATGTCAAATTGGTTGACATGGTAACCTAAAACAAAATCTTCCCATGATTTTCTAATGAAATACATATGCACCTCTCTATTATTGTGAGTTTTGTCAAATACCATAAACCACCTATCTATCCAATTGTCTAAAAATGGTTGGTAGGTGTACTAATCCATAAAAATGCATCTCTTTGTGACTGATTCCTATCATCCAATTCTCAGGTCAATAAAGAATGTCATCAACTATTTTTTTGAAATGTTGAGGTCTATAAATTGGTTTTTAACCTGGCCCGTGACAATAGTGTCTAGGGACATGGCTAGTGACAACCATGAGGGCTCTATGATATTTCTTAAGTCTATTATAAAGATTCTTAGATACCCTTATCCTGCATAGATTTCAATATTTATGTTTGTTGGTTTTGAGTTGAGGTTTGATGTGTCTTCATGTGGTGATGTTGGGTTTGAGTTTTGTCCCATGTTAATTCTGTATGCTGCAATTTAATAAACGGAAAATTAAATTTTTATTTATCTTTTATAATTAAAACAAATTATGAAAAAAAAAACAAATTCAATCAAAATACTTACCTAGAACCAATTGATGACCACATCAACACACACTGATAGTGATTTGTCAATCTCTCCCCAGTTTTCACTCTTAAAGTTGTTGAATAACTTTCTCCACAGTTTTTGCTCTTAAATTTGCTCAATAAATCTTAAAATGCATGGTGTGGTTTTTTGGTGAAATGGACCAGCCATTGGCTTTTAAAAATATTGTCCCACAAGAACATGATCCCTTTTCTATAGTGAAAACGTGCATACATGTTTAAGAATGCCTACATGGCGAGCATGCTTAGTAGCGTTTTAAAATAGATATGATAAATAAATTAAAAAATAAAAATTTTAAAACAGATATGATAAATAAATTGAAAAATAAAATTTTAAAATGCAATTATTGAAAAGAGACAAACAAAAATTAAAGACCTGCACTCATATTTTCCATCATTGCAAGAAATATTAATTCTTTCAAAAAATGCATTTTCATAAATCATTATGGAGTAATATTTCCCACAACCATAATACTTTGTAATATCTGATGATGATGATGATGATGATGATGATGATGATGATGATTAAAGTCCACTAAGACCAAATTGGTCTATCGAACCTTAAGAGGGTAAATGATTACTTGCGATTCTTTAGAATTTTTTTTTTGTGCTCGAAACGAATTAAGAGAAGCTTTCCAAGATCACCATACTTTTGTTGAGTTAAGAGATTAGGAAGGCTGGTACTGTGACAATATTTTGAAAATTAGATCTAATATGGGTATAGGATTGAAAATCTAAGAGAAAGTGATTTTCATCTTCAACCTTCTTAGTGTCATAAATGTGACACACACTTTTATCCCATGGCGTCTTATAAATTGGTCAATGCCCAGTTTCATTATGGATATCGTGAGAATTTGTTCTTATCTTATCAATCCTTACTTTTTTCTTTACACTTGCAAAAAGAGATAGATAATTTTGATCTTCTAGATTAGGGTTGATTACATCCTTATAATACCTCAATTTTCTTTTTTCCTCTAACTCTTTATCACACCACATTTTCTCCTTAAATTTTGATTTGATTTTTTTTTAATAATATCTTTATTCTCCAAAATGGTGTCTTCCATGATTTCCCAATAGTTTATCTAAGATCAGACATCTTTATTCCATCCTCACTTAAGTCGATGGTGGTTATGACTCAATTTTGAAGCAATTTTAGGAAACCTCTTATCTTCCATGTTGTTTAACTTGTTCTTATACATTAGGTATCTAGTCATAGCCATGATATCAATGGGGGAGAGGCTTGTTTCTAAGAGGAGGATAGGATAGGGCGCATTTCCTTTAATTTTGAGATTACAGGTTATAAAATTATTCTGTATTTTCTCTATCTTTCTCCAGGATTCACAAGAGATACTACAACCCCATAATTCACATCCATAAAGAATAACAGGTGTAACAAGATTCTCCAAGAGGAGTTTCTTCTTATCCCAACTCAAAAGATCAGTTGATTTACAATTGTTTTCAAGCCATAATAAGATTTCCATCCCTAATAATCATTTTCTCAATGTTATAATTCCAATTGAGTTTGTGGTGAATATTAATTCCAAGATATTTGTATGAAGTCACTTCCTCTAGGCTGTTGTTGTCATATACAAAGGTATCATAAGGGATCTTATTGGGTTTAATAATCATGACCTTAGTCTTATCCGTATTAACAATCATACCCATATTGGAGAAAACATCCTTGAGGATTCTTAGTTGGTTTTCAAGATCATGGGGACTCTTTTCCATAAGAACGATATCATCGATATAAAGAAGAATATTGATGACTATACCAGTGAGAGTAGGGCCGACACAACCTGTTTTTTCCAAGCAATCTTCTAACTTGTCAATGTATATTCCAAAAAGGGTAGGGGACAAGGGACAACCTTGTTTGACTCTGATATTGCAGTTAATCTCTTTTGACCAGACCTCAATTCTTTTAAACTTAGAAATAATGTTCTCATCCATCCTTATTGCAACAACCCTCAATTTGAGAGGCACTTTTTTCTCTTCCAACCTATTCCAAAGATTTTTCCTAGGAACTGTGTCAAAATTTTTTCTAAAGTCAACAAAACAAAAAAAAAAAGATTGATTTTAGTATTGCAGAAGTCCTTTTCAATGATCCTAAAGGTAGCAAGATAGTCCATAGTTGAATGATATCTCCTAAACCCAACCTTTCCTTTAACTATTTTATAGTGACTTTCTAGCCAAAGACCAATCTTCTTTTACAAAATAGTTCCATAAAGTTTGGCTGAAATTGAGCTAATCATAATGGTCCTATAATTAGAGGGAATATTTCTATCCCCCTTTTTTAAAATAGGAATAATGAGGCTTTGTGTCTAGGGTTTAGGGAAGCCCTGCTTGACTACTAAATTGAAGAGTTTGTGTATGTGAGGGACAAGGATAGGCCCTCCGATTTTAAAAATTTCAGATTGGTATCCTTTAATGTCTTTAACTTTCCCATTTGCAAGCCGCTTAACCCCGAACTCTATGTCATATAAAAAAAAAACTTCTTCCTATGTAGGAACAATAGGAATGGTGTCCATGGAATTAGGGAACTCGTAAAGAATTTTAAGGTAGGAATTTCGATTCCTTAAGGGAATCCTATTATTTTCTTTAGTATTGCGGTTTAAAATTTGGCTCCAAAGCTTCTTAGGATCCAACTTATATAGTTGTGAAAGTTGCTCTTGTCTTTTATTGATATAGTACATTTTTCCCTTTTCAATTAGAGCTTTGTACGTATTGATCTTATCGATTTTTAAGGACTCATTAAAATAATCCCTAATGACTTTCATATCAATTTTACATTCTTTATCATACAAAGGGTTGGTTGTTCTATTATTCTTTTTATAGGACACCTCAAAAGAAAACTTGTTAATAAAAGTGGAAAGGGTAGTTATAAAATTATGATAGAGTTGTTCAATGTTGTCCTTATAAGCTAGGAGAAATAATTTACTATTTAAATCTTGTAAGAAAATGTCAACTTTAATTTTGTCAAAGTGTAGGTTCCTTTGATTATCATAATTCTCTTCAATGGTGCTCCTATGCATGGAAAAATTTAGAGTTAGGGTTAAAGGTTTATGATCAAAGTCAGACTCATGGTCATTTAAAAGCTCAAGAGTTTTTATTTGGTTGGAAACATGGATATTAAATATCACATAATCTACAACACTGCTGCCTAGCCAATGAATAGAAGTCATATAGTTGGAGTTTGGCCACTTGATTACTCCATTGAAAATTATTAGGTCTTGAGAGTTGCAGAGCTTGACCAACTCAGTACAAAACAAATTCTTAATTAGGTCTTCAGAGCTTCTTTTGTAGCTATTAGACAAAATAAGTTCCTCATATAGCTATAACAGATTATGGTTGGAATCAATACTTAAAAGAATAACTTGTTTAGTTGCAGTCCTAGCATTAAAGTCTCCTAGCAAGAAGATATTACCTTCATTTTTCAAACTATAAATATCTTGTTCTAAATTATTATAGGGACAATTGATATCTAAATTATTTTTCTTATAAAAAGTAGAATTAATAGATGCAAAATAAAAAATTTCTATATACATCTTCTTAGCATTGGTGTCTAAAATTTATATCCAAATGTACTGATTGAGAGGGTCAATTTTATGAAGTTGAATGTGAAGAGAAATTTTCTTTCTAATATAGCAAACTATGCCTCCTATCCTTCTACGGTGGGATTTTTTGTTCCATGCCAAACACAAGACAAATCCTTCTATGTTAAGGACCTTAGACTCCTCATGCTTCCAAGTTTCAACTAGATAGATAATATCAATATCACTCGGGATCCAACTTATCATAGGACCTTTGTGCCATGTAAAGCTATGACAGTTCCAAAAAAGGATCCTCGGTGTTTTAAATTCCTATTTATTATTATCCTTCTAGTCTCTATTCCTAACAATAGCTTTTCAATTTCTAATTATTGTGCATTATCCTTCTTTCTTGGCTTTTTTTACCTTTTGAACTTCCTTCCTTAATTCAACTTAGTCTTCGAGAATAAGGTCTTCATTTATAAATATTCCTAAGCCTTTTAAGATCACAGATTTACTAAGTATGTTATATTTATATTTAGGATCAACCTATCTTTGTGATCAATTTTTTCCTAGCCTCTTTTATTCTATGAGGTATGTTGTATGAATTTGTGATTTATTTTTTAATTCTTATTTTACTATTTCTAGTGTATCCTCCTCTTGTTGTTCTTTTATACCAAAAATTTTGAGGTTCAAGGCTCTTTTGTTATGCTCATGGTCTAGTTAGATTAGCTTATTCATCTACTCTTTAATGTGCTTGACCTCCAATTTGTTTTCCATATTACTGAGTGTCAAATTGTTGGTTAGTTTTTCTTCTAGCTCTTTAATCATATCTCTCAAGTTGTGATTTTCTTCAACCCCTCCTTGGGTTGATTTTTTATGTTTTTCCATTTCTTGAATCATATCCTTCATTGTGTGCAATTCACTCTTGAACCCTAAGAATCTATCATCTATTTGACTTTGAATGGTATCTTTAATTTTTTTATCAATCATTGCCTCTAGCTTTATTTGGAGTTTTAAGTCTATTTCTTCAATACTTTTTTCTAATGATTCTAACTCTATTTTGATTTTGGCATCTCTCTCTCTTGTCTCTTTTTTTCTATAATTGTAAAGGATATCTAGGGTGATTTTGGGGGGCATTCCCCTGTTAAGATGAGTTTTTGGAATAGGTGGTGGAGTGTTCATATTGAAAAGAAGAAAAAAAAAATGTAACAATTATTATTTTGGATTGACTTTAAAAATGGAAAATATTATTTTTTTTAATTGATAATAATGATATTAATTATTATCTCTCAAATCAACTTTTACTTATGAAACTCAAAATAAAAAATCAATAAACTATATTTAAATGTCTTTAAGTTAATAGATTATAAATATATTTTAATTTAAAATTGAATCAACATAAAAAGTGACTCACCTCATTTCACATGTTCAATTGCTCAACATGTTGAAGAAGCCAAAAATAATTTCTGAAAACACCACAGAAGTTCTGGAGAGACCCACGGAAACTACAAAGATTATTCTCATTTCACATGTCCAATTGCTCAACCAGTTGAAGAAGCCAAAAATAATTTTCAAAATAAGTCAGAGAAGTGCCACAGAGACCAGGAGAAAATACAGAGACTATTCTGAGAAAAAAATGTAAATCGATTTGGACCACCGATGGCTGTTGTTTTTTTTATATCAAGACTGACAATCACAATGAGAACGAGAAGGGTGACAATGACAAAATGCAACACCAACTAAGCAGAAAGAAAACAAGAAACGTTGAAGTAGCCAATATTATGTCGGAGGGTCATGTACCAGTTGGACCAATTTCTGCTTTTCAAGATCTTTGTGGTTGTTATTGATGTGCGAAATCACAAACTATTTGTACTCTTTTATTATATATGTATTATTTGTATACTTTTATTAATATATCATTTGAATCTTTCTAGTTGTTCAAATCAAATCTATTATGGAAGGAGTTCACACCACTGCTTATTTATAAGACAGATTTATAGAAAAAGGTTCAAGGATAATTTTAAGGATGGAAATTTATATTAAAATGTAGAAACTTTGGTTAATTTTACTAATCTTTAATATGAAACATGTAAAATGTTTGGCAATAGTTTTATAAAAATATTTAAATTTCTAAGTATTTTAAATATAGTTTCTATAAAATTTTGGGGATAAAATAATTTTATTCTATGAAATTTGGGTGAATTGTTTTTAGAAAAAATGGAAATTGGAGAATCTGTTTCTGTTTATGAGAAAAAACATGGAAAATTAGCCCCTAAAATCATCTATGGAAAGGGTTTTATTGAATCCATTGATTATAAGACAACTGAATTGTGCGAATAACCTACTTGCCTCTTTATGATATTCCATGTTTGAAACTCCTAGCTTGATCAAAGGTCGAGATTTAGGTTTTCCCTGTAGAATGTTGAAAACACTGAATTGTGCGAATAACCTACTTGCCTATTTATGGTATTCCATGTTTGAAACTCTTCACTTGATCAAAGGTCAAGATTTAGGTTTTTCTTGTAGAATGTTGAAAAAATTGATAGATAAGGTAAAATTAATGGGTTAACAACCATGGTTATCTTTGGAGGACATGTAAGGGATTGAAGTTCAGAGGGAAGAAATACATTAACATGGTTTCCTCTCCCTTGCCTCCTTTTTCTAATTCTTGTGTCCAGAAGTGCCCATAGGTTATAAAGAGGTTTAAAGAGGTTTAGGGGAAAGGGGGAATAGAATAAAGCAAAGTTTGAATGGACCTACCCTAGATTATACCATTTTCTCTTTTAACTTGGAAATAAACTCGAACATGGGGATACAAGTCGGTAGGAGGGGCGCTTCCTTTAGATGAAATGCTTCTAAATAGAATCAAACATGGGGATAAAAGTCGATAGGAGGGGTGCTTCCTTTAGACAAAATGCTTTGAAATAGGATCGAACATGGGGATAAAAGTCGGTAGGAGGAGCGCTTCCTTTAGACGAAATGCTTTGAAATAGAATCGATCGATTTATGCATCAAGAGAGAGGTTTTTCTCTCCTTTTTCTTGGCAATTGGGAGATCAAATGGTTGTAATGGTCGTTGAATGGGGAATAATGACATTTATAGATTGTACAGATTATTTGGTGCGAAAAATTGGTTAGAAGTAACACTTCGCATTTCACAAGGGTTAAGGGACCCACGTGCATATTATCAAGAAAAGAGATCTTGATGCCATGTATTGACCAAAAAAACGATGAAGCTTCAATGTACTAGAGAGGAAAAAAGAGTTTTATGTTTCTGTGGTAGAGTTCATAAATTATTAATTTTGCAAATAGAAATCTTAAAATCATTTTCTAAACCAAAATTTTGTAATATTTATATTTCTTTTCAAATTTAAAATTATAATATTTCTAAAAACATGATTTAAAAAACCAACAACTTTACAAACACAATCATAAAATAAATAAATTAATTGATTAAAAACAAACTTAAAAAAAAAAAAACATAATTTTTGAAAACATATAAATAAATAAATAGATGGATGATCATTTTAACGAAAATTCTAGGGATTCCCCTGTTCCATGGGGCATCGACGGGACGGGAGGGGAGGCCGTGGGAGAAGGGAAAAGGAAATTCTAGGGTTTCCCCTCTCATTTCACATGAAAAATTATGTCAAATGGAATCATTTCATATGAAAAATTATGTCAAATGGACGAAAAATTATGTCAAATGGAGGAGGCTATTTTTAGAATCACCCTCTCTTCAATATTAATTTTATTTTTTTAAATTTTATTTAAATATATATTTTTTATAACATTTATTTTATATTTAAAAAAATTATCAATGTTACATTAGTTTTTTTGGAAGTGGGAACTTTGAGAATGAGTTTCTAAATTTGAAGGAAACTTCAAATTGGGAAGGAGAATATAATATATATATATATATATATATATATATATATATATATATATATATATATATATATATATATATATATATATTTTAGATTATAATGTATGGAGATGATTACAAGTTTTAAATTTTATTTTATTTAAATTTTTATTTTATTGAAATTATTAGTTTAATTTGTTTTAAGAATTATATAGATATATTTAACAAAATACTAATTTTTAATATCCATAAAAATTAAATTAAAAATGAAAAAAAATACATATAAATTTTAAAATTAAACTTTACATATATAGACATGGTATTGTTTTATTGACTTTACACAAACATACATGCATTAAATTTTTTTCATATACACAACTATAAAATGAGTATTATTAAATTTTTTAATTTAAATGTTTTTGAAATAATATTTAAGTGCAATTTAATCTTTATTTTATAGTGATATTTTGAATAAATATAATAAAAATATTGTAATAAATTATGTATTTATAATAATAAAATATAAATATTTACATTTTAATTTAATAATATCCAAAATTGGTATTTGTTAATACCAAAAATATAATTTTAATTTAAGAAACTTGTTTTCAAGTTCCCATTTCTTGGATGTTAAAAAGTTATGCATGCAACTATGAAAATTATCTATTATAATTTTTTTTAATTATATATTTTAGAATTTAGATTTAATTTTTTAATTTATATATTTTAACTCTATATACACATAATTTAAAAAAAAATTGTTTCAATCATGTATTTTTTTTTAAAGAATTTTAACATTTAGTGTTTTTTTTAATCTATATATTTTTTATTTTCTTATTTATATATTTTTTATTTTATACATTAATAATAATAAAAAAAATAAGAAAAACCTAATACAAATCAAAATAAATATTTTTTTAAACCTCTATATATATGAATATTTTGAATATTTTCATTTTAATTATATATATATA
>ML780397.1:422196-433974 GCA_009831015.1 Picea engelmannii
ATTCCTATGTTAATTCCATTGTTTTGATTCACAATTATATTAGTTCAAGACCATGATTTTAAGCAAGTCATAATGTTGACCTCAAAGAAAAGGGGGTGCTACTAGTAGCACTACTTTTAGTTTAAGGGTCGATTTAAGGTTTTAATTTGGAATGATATTTGTTGTCAAGTTCATGATTCCTATGAAGTTATAATTTAACCCCGAAAAAAATGGGGTGATGCTATGAGCACCACCTCTTGTTTCGAGGTAAATTTTAATATTTTTATTTCTAACGTTATAGATGATGTTTCCAAAATATTTTACTAGTAGCACCATTTCGTGAAATGGGGTAAAAATAGCCCTAAATGCAACCTCCAAAACAATGACAACTTTGAAGATTTATTGTTAAGTTGGTAACAATGTTAGAATCAAAACATGAGATTTAATAAGAAATTCATAAAATTAATCCATTCATAATACATAAGTTGGTAACAATGTTAAAATCAAAACATGAGATTTAATAAGAAATTCATAAAATTAATCCATTCATAATACATAAAAAAAAATTACAAACGAGATATCACTGCGAATTTATAACTTAAGAAACAATGAAGATTAACAAACATACAAAGCACTTGACTTTCAAAGTTGCTATGAGGAAACATTTTTTGTATCATCGGCTTTGGTAGTCACATTAGATGATGGAAGGGGGATGCATGAGGAAAAATTGGTGCAACCACAGTGGATGAAATGGTGGGGGGCTACAATACAGAAGGTTGGTGGGTGGCATATGGGTGCAACAATTGTGGATGGAAAATATGGTGGGGGTGGGTGGCAATAAACACTCACAAGTTGGACTATGGGTGGTAGTACCCTATGGAGTGAATATGGAATCCCAAGAGTTAAGGTAGGATGGATAAGGATCAGAATTTCCCTATAGTTTGGGAAAAATGAAGTGAGAATGGAGGTAATGGTGAGTGGTAAAATGGAAGCAATTGTGACTTGACAAAGAATGAACCATCCCATAAACAAATTTTTAATATTTTTGTTAGTATAAAAACATGAAAGTCAACCAAAATAATAAGATAAAAAAATTCACATTAAAGAACGATTTAACTAAACACATGATACCTACGAAGGGGGTGATCTAGCCATCCTAAGTGGACATGGTTGGTGAATAGTAAAATGGAAGTAGTGGTGACCTGAAAAATAATGAACCATCCCATATAAAAATTTATAATATTTTTGTTAGTATAAAAACATGAAAGTTAACCAAAAAAGATAACAATTTTCACATTAAAATAAGATTTAACTCAACACATGATACTTGAGAAAGAGGTTATCTATCCATCCTAGGTGGACAAATTGCATGACTCTCTTAAATTGCAACCTGTAGAAAAACAACATCATTATATTTGATTTCTCATAAACTAACTATAAAAACAAAACAAGTATCTTTTCACTCATGTACATCATGCAGTTTTAGTATCCTTTGAAAAAAAACGTGTATGAAAAACTACTATAATATTTTAGGAATAGTAGAAACAAGATAATTAAAATGGTACATTTCTCAAAACAAAACATGTTAAATTGATATTTTCACATAAATTTAATTATAACCAAGTTGACTTGATATTTTTTTGAATTCTTTGGTTAAATACTAATCAAATGGGTGACAATAGTATCCAAAGTGTAATGCGACTTGGTACACTTTGTGCACAATGATAGGGGTTGCTTCAATAGCCACTTTGATGACTATAGTAAAATGGATATTGTTGTCACCAGAAAATGATGGTTCCTTTTTTTTTAAGGTTTCTTTGTGATACACGCTTTAAGTTTTGGGAATGCATTGTATAACACAATATTTCTTCAGCTTAGGTGCTAAGTATTTGGTGCAAGGTACTTGAACTTCTAAAACACAATCAAAATAGTGGCATATTAGTGATATTGCTAAAGAATAAGGAGATCATTTTGGTAAATTTATTAAAGGTCACGTTGGCCACAATAGCACACAATTCTTTAGAGAAAGGGATTATATTTGTGGTAGTCCCATACAATATACTCGTGGAAGAGATGTGTGAAAAATTGAATCTTCTCAAAAAATAATTTTTTTGAAGCTATTAGGTAGGAATGCATGGTAGTTCAAAGATCTTCTAAACCACAAAAAATAAACTTGTATGAGGATGACAGAAAACATGTATTTGAGATTAATAAATACATTAATATGTTAAAATTTAATAAGGGAAAATTATGTATGTTAATTATGTTTGGGTTTGGTTTTTCTCCAAGTTTCATGTTAATTATGTATGTTGCAATTTAATAAAGAGAAAATTAAATTTTTGTTTATATTTTATAATTAAAACAAATTATAAAATAAAAAACAAATAAATTAAATCAAAATATTTACCTAGAACCAATTGATGAATCTCTCCTAAGTTTTCATTCTTAAATATTCTAAATAAATGTCTCCTTAGTTTTCAAACTTAAATTTTCTCAGTAATGTTAAAATGCATGGTGTGGTCTGGTGAAAGGATTTAAAAAAAATTGTCCCACAAGAACATGCTCATGTTTATAAAGTGCAAATGTGTATATTTTTTTTAAGAAAACCTACATAACATGATCATTCACGTTTTGGGAAACAATGAAGATCAAGTCTCACAAACACATGCATGTTTCTAAAAACATCATTGTCACTTTTTCAACCATCATCTTTGTGACAACGATCTTAATTAAATATTTTATCATATTTACAATTTTGTTTTTAAAGATGAACAAAATGTTATTATATATATTGAAATATATTTAAATGTTTAAATTTTATATTTTGATTAAAATAATTAATTCTGTTGTAATTGAATTTTTAACAATTCAACTATTTATTAATTATTTATATGAGTGGAACTAGAGCAACACCAAATCCAATGATAACTAATATTATTAGTAATTTTACCAACAATTTCCACAAAGCATAAGATTTTTTATAAATCATAAGACAAAATAAAGAATGGACACACAAAAAAGTTATGAATTATTTACATTGAAGTCACATGTTACTTAATCAATCTTTAAAAAATTGTAATCTTTTGAATAAACATTAAAGTTACACATGTTACTTAATAAATCTCAAAAAAAATATATACATTGAGACCATGAACCTATAGTTTTAACTTATAATTTAAAATTTATCTATATCATATTCTTTAATTTGTAATTTTGTGTTAAACACTTACTTATTAAATTATATTTTTAACATTAATTTTCATGTTATTTTCTCATAAGGATGGATGATTATATCACGTGCTTGTATGTGATCAGATTGTAAATATGTGTGATCAAATAATGTGTATGTGTGATGTTATTTCATATATTTTATTTCAAATTTGAGATATATTTTGAGTTGCTTATATTATAATATGTGTATGATATTATTATATCATACCTTTTATAAAAAAAAAAAAAAATCATTTTAAAGTTTTTGAATGAATTTATTAATATTTTTAAATTTTCTAAAATATAAATGATATTCCAAACCTTTTTGGGATGATAAGTGTTATTAGAAGAGGGTTCAAAATACCACTTGGGGTGGTAAGTAGTATTAGGGAGATTGGGTAACACTTAGCAGTAAAAGTGTTCAGGTGAAAACCACTTTTCCAGGACTCCCCTTTAGGATGGTCAGGGGTTCTTAAAAATTTTACAACTTAGATTAATTTTTTTGGGGGGATATGTGTTTAAAAGATAAAGTTTATTTGTTATATTAATAGTTTTTAAGTTTTTATTTAATTTTGTTTTAATGTTTATTTATTTATTTTATTAAACTTTGTTTTATTCATATTTAACTTTTGTTTTACTAATGATTTGTTGAGTGTTTTTTATTTTATTTTGTGTTTTATATTGTTTTTATTTTATTTTATTTTATTATTGTTTTTATTTTTGTTTTATTTGTTTTTTATTTTTGTTAATTTTACTTTTTGTTTTACTTGTTTTTTTTTTTTTATTTGATTTTTTTTTATAATTTTTATTGTGTTATTATAATTGGTTTTTGAAATGTTTTTTAGTTATTACAATTTTTATAATGTTTTGGTTTATTGATTATTTATCAATTATTTATTTAAAATTAATTATTAGTCTAATCCAATTACTAATTATTAACATTTATTAATTTAAATTAATTAATTATCCTATTGAATTCATTTAATTACTAATCTACTAATCTATTAATTAATCTTTATTATTAATTATCTTAGGTTATTTAATGACTTATTAAACTAGTTATTTTAGTAAATTTAATCCTAGTTACCAAACATCATTTCATGTAGAGATGAAATTAGCTGGGGGGTGAAGAAATGGAGGGTGAGGGAATGAAGGGTACAACAGGGTGATGAAGGATCGGGTGAAATGGATGGAGGGAGAAGTGAAATCAATCGAGCCTAGCAAGCCAGATGTCTTCCTCACGGGAGCAGTGCCAAATAAATAGATAAATAATCAAATCATCTATGATTATAGGACCCTAACAAGATCATATAGAAACATGTTTCAATTCATATGTTAATTCCACATTTTTTATTCAAAAGGATATTAGTTGTGAAGACCACGATTTTAAGCAAGTCATAATGTTGACCTCAAAGCAAATGGGAGTGCTACTAGTAGCACTACTTTTAGTTTCAAGGGTCGATTTAAGGTTTTAATTTGGAATGATACTTGTTGTCAAGATCATGATTCCTATGAAGTTTTAATTTAACCCTAAAAAAATGGGATGATGCTATGAGCACCACCTCTTGTTTTGAGGTCGATTTTAATATTTTTATTTCTACCTTTATAGATGATGTTTCTGACGCAAACCCGCCACCCAGGGCACGTCCGCTCTCACCAGGACCTTCTCTTCCTTTGACCCGAAGAGATGAACTGCTCTCCAAATCCCTTATTGGGACTTTTCTACACCCACAGGATGCTCCTTATGATCTCCCTGCTACCTTATCGGGAAATCGGACCTCGCGCGATCGTGAGTCCTGAACTCACGGAATCGGGTCTTGTAAATCCCCGAACCCCAATGACTAATTGTCCACGACTTACTGACTTCTTATCAGGAATTACCCTGTCGGGAAATCGATACTCACGCAGTCGTGAGTCACTACTCGTGCAAATCCCCAATTCCCGATCCCCGATAGTACTTATGTGACCCTTGCCCCCAGTTAACCCTTCGCATGTGACCGCTAGCCACGAGACCACGATCCTCCTTCCGTTCGAAAATTCAGAATTCGCGAAATATCAATGCGTAGAACTTACGCTCACGGGATCTCCGATTTTTCCGATCCTCGATGACACCTGTCCTCCTTTGTTGTGCTCTGGGGCCTACACGCTAACCGATGATTGCCGAGGTATCGCCTCTCGTGACCTCGCAAACTTTGATGCAAATCTTCGCGACTCCAACTCGTGAACCTTCGAGTTCACGATATGCCGATGCCACCTGTCACCGTCTCCCTACAAGGACTGACCTTCCGACACCTGTCCTCCACTGAAATGGTGTGACCGTGGGACCGTCGCATTTCGCGAACTCACGGTTTCTCCTACTGCTATATCGTTGTATGCGAGAACCCCGAAACACCGAACCCCGACTCCCCGGGATCTTCTCGGGAAATCACTAATCGTAATGATCAACGGCCCTGATCTTCTCGGGAAATCACTAATCGCAATTTCACACGCAAGGCTCTTGGCTCCGGAAATTCCGATTCTCCAATGAGTCAAATCCCGATGACTCCCTATCTCCTTCTCTGCTCGCTAGGCTTAAGTGCTACACAACTTCCCCGAGATCTGATGGCTGACGGGACTTCGCTGGTTCATCCTGCGAATCCTGACCGTCGATTCTCCCTCTTGAATATTTCTTGAGAAGACTGAATGTTCTTTCTCAGAATTTTTTCTCTAAAGTCTGCGCTAGCAACCCTTGCTTGAACCTTCTTCGATCAAACTCTGCGGTGTTCCCTTTCAACAATATCATGAAGGTGCTAAACCTCCTGAGATTTTCTTCCCTGACTCTTTCAGAGGATTTGTTCGTACCCCTCGCACTCGACATTCAACAACTTCTCAACTGTTGAATACTTCTGACTCTGTGCACTTCTTGCAGCAGCAGTTTTCAATCTCCTTTTCTCAGATTAACAACTGAGACTTCTTCTCCAGCTTGCGCACTCCTTGCCCAGCTTCAACCACTCAAATCAACTTCTAGGTGAATGAGAACAAGAGTTAGACTACTGAGCCTTCATCAACGCACTCCTTGTGGATGAATTCAACTGCACTCTTTGCAGGAATCTCCTAGTTCAGATAGAGAAACAATTGAAACTTATTCTCTCCCTCTTTCAGACTTCAGTTTCGAAACATGAAATCACATGCACAGCATATACAAAGAAACTGCATAACCATAAAGCAAACATTCATGAGCATAACATCGACACACAGAGAATAGACACATGACCATGGATTTGAATCAAAGCTTTCTTCTATTAATTCAATATATGTACATGGATGTTCTCTACACAGTTCTCTGCTTGCTCTTCTCTTCTTGCTCCTGAATGAATAATTCTGAATAATAATACAATGTACAAGTGAGGGTGTCTAGATCCATTTTCCCTCCTTCCATCTAAAACTGTCTAATCTAGAAATAAATCCTATCTACCTGCATTAACTAGATTAAATGCCTCCTTATCTACTTCAGACAAGAGCGTATGGATCGAGGTCTGATACAACATACAAAAGGCGCTGTCCATAAATGGTGCATTTATACATTGGCGCATCCTCTTGAATGAAAATTCAAAAAGGTTTCGGCTGGACTCGTCCAGCTGTCTATTGTCTTCCATACTGGCTCGCTTGTCTTGGGCGATGCTCCTTGATGAGTTGGCGATGCTCCTGCATCATACTCCTCGGCTTGAAAGCTTTCATTGGCTCCTGTCCATGAGCTCCTACATGGTCTATCCATGCTTCTATATCATTGCTTCGATCTCCCAGCTGTCATCTTCCTGTGGATGGTTCTTCCACTTGACCAGATACTCGAAGTATTCTTTCCTCCTGGTCTTCTTACCCACTCGCTTGTCCAGAATGCACTCCATTTGTGGCTTCTCTGCTACCGGCATCTGCTTCTGCCATTGGATCTCTGGCTGTTCCTCACTTCCAAATCCTACTTCCTTAGCCTTATATGGATACAAGTCTAAGACATTGAACGTCAGAGATATGTCGATGCCATCCAACAATTCAATCTCATAAGCATTTTCTCCCAATTTCTTTAGGACTCTGCATGGCCCAATTTTCTTCATTTTCGGCTTGTTGTATGTTCCCCTTGGGAACCTTTCCTTCCTTAAGTGTGCCAGAACCAAATCACCAACTTTGAACTGAAGTTTTCTCTGATGCTGATCCGCTCTGCGCTTGTACTCCTGATTTGAATCAATCAGTCACTGCTTCACCTTGCTATGAAGTTCCTTCATCGCCTCAGCGAACTCTTCTGCACTAGTGCTACTAGTAGCAGTCTGTTCTGAATCCCTCAATTCAGAAACTCCTCTTGGATGTCTGCCATATACAATATCGAATGGACTTTTGCCTGTACTCTGATTCACTGAATCGTTGTATGCGAACTCTACCTGTGGCAACACATTGTCCCAGCTGCTATGGTGCTCTGTCACGAAGCTTCTCAATAAATCTCCCATAATTCTATTTACCACCTTTGTTTGCCCATCTGTTTGAGGATGGTAAGCTGAACTAAATGCTAAGTTAGTTCCTAGCTTCTTCCATAAGGTCCTCCAAAAATGCCCTATGAATTTTGTGTCTCTGTCTGAAACTATGCTTTTCGGCAATCCATGAAGTTGAATGACCTCCTTGAAAAACAAGTTCGCGATGTGAGTCGCATCGCTGGTCTTCTGGCATGGGATAAAATGTGCCATCTTTGAGAACCTGTCTACCACCACAAAGATGGAATCAACACCTCTCTGTGTCCTTGGCAAACCCAATACAAAATCCATGCTTATCGCCTCCATGGTCTCTCTGGTATGGGCAATGGCTGATAAAACCCTGCATTCTGTTTTCTCCCTTTTGAATGCTGACAAATTTGACACCTGTCAACAAACCTCTTGACATCTGCTCGCATGCCTGGCCAAAAATATGATTCGCTTAACTTCGCGAAAGTCTTGTCATGGCCAAAATGTCCTGCCAATCCACCACTGTGCTTCTCCTTTAACAAGTTCTCCCTCATGGAGCAATTTGGAACACACAGTTGATTGCCTCTGAACAATAATCCATCCTGGATCATATAATCTATCCAAGGACTCCGATCTCTGAGAACTGGATTCTCAGCTGCTTCATACGCTTCTCCAAAATCTATGTCTCCTGCGTACATGTCCTTGAGATTTTCAAAACCCAATGTTTTGACTCGGAACTCCTGCAGCAACAAACACTTCCTGCTCAAAGCATCAGCCACTTTGTTAGCAGTTCCTGAAATGTGTTTGATCACAAACGTTAAATTTTTCATATACTCTACCCATTTAGCATGTTTCTGATTCAACTTCTCCTGTTCACTCACAAATTGCAATGCATGATTATCACTGTACAATACAAATTCTTTTGGGATCAAGTAATGCCTCCACTTCTTCAACGTCTGTACGATAGCATAAAAGTCCTTATCATACGTGGAGTATTTCAGCTTTGCTTCATCCAGCTTCTCACTGAAATATGCAACTGGTCTGTCTTCTTGACTCAAGACTGCTCCTATGGAAAATCCACTTGCATCGCATTTCACCTCAAATGTCTTCATGAAATCTGGCAATACCAACACTGGTCGTTCCGTTATCTTCCACTTCAACAGATTGAAGCTCTTCTCAGCCTCTACTGTCCAATGAAAAGACTTATGTCGCTTCTTCACTGTGTCCATCATTGATGCGCTAATTCCACTGAAATTCCTGATGAACTTTCAGTAGAAACTATCCAAACCATGGAAACTCCTCACCTCAAAAACATTTCTTGGTGATGGTGCATTCTTGATCACTTCCACCTTACTTGGACCCATCTTCAACTCATTCGCTGAAATAACAAAACCCAAATAAATGAGCTCTGTCTTCATAAATGAGGATTTCTTCATGTTAATCAACAGATTCTCCTACTGTAGTTTTCTCATCACAATGGCCAAATGTTTCAAATGTTCAGCCTTGGTTTTACTGAAGATCAGTATATCGTCCAGATATACGACGACAAATTTTCTGATGAATTCCCTCAGGACTTCATTCATCAGTCTCATGAATGTGCTAGGTGCATTTGTCAAGCCAAATGGCATGACTAGCCACTCGTACAATCCTTCATTTGTTTTGAAGGCTATCTTCCACTCATCGCCTTCCCTCATGCGAATCTGGTGATATCCGCTTTTCAGATCAATCTTCGAAAAATAATTTGCCCCACTCAGGCAATCCATCAGATCATCCATTCTCGGTAGTGGAAACCTATACCTGATGGTAATTTTGTTGATCGCTCTTGAATCGATGCACATTCTCCAACTTCCATCCTTCTTTAGACTAAGCACTGTTGGAACGACACACGGACTTAGGCTTCCTCTGACCAATCCTTTGTCCAACAACTCTTGGAATTGCTTCTTGACCTCCTCATTCTCTTGTGGCGTCAACCTATACGCAACTTTATTCGACAAACTGGCGCCTGGCATGAGATGAATGTGGTGACTCACACTCCTCATCGGTGGCAATGAACGAGGTAATTCGTCCACGATGATGTCAGCGAACTCTTCCAGCAGTTCCTGAATCTCATCTGGTAAGTCATCCACTCTTGTGCTAGTCAGAACAATCCTTGGTTTTCTGATCACAAAGAATTGTGGATATTCCTTCTTCTCCATCTCCATAAGAAGCTCCTTCCCACTCATGAGAAGTATCATGTTGCTTACTTATGGTTTCACTTCCTTTTCCTTTATCGGAAGCAACCTGTGTGTCCTCCCATCCTTCTCCAAAGTGTATGTGTTCATCCTCCCATCATGAACTACATTTCGGTCATATTGCCATGGTCTACCCAGCAATAAATGACATACATCCATGGGAATGGCATCACATAGTATTTTATCATGATATCCCCCTATCTTGATGTCAACTAGACACTGTTTAGTGACACTCACCTGATGTCCCTTCTGTATCCATGAAACTTTATATGGACTCGGGTGATCAGTTGTCTCCAACTCTAATTTCTCCACCATCTCGGTCGAAACGAGATTGTCTGTGCTTCCGCTATCCACGATAACCTTACATTTCTTATCCTTGTTTTTGCAAGCTGTCCTGAACAGTCTGGTCCTTTGAGATGAAATTTTCTGCACCTCTTTCTCAGGTGTCAAAAGGACTTTTCGCATCAGAAGTGAGCTTCCGTCTTCTACGTCTTCTGCTTCATCATCTCGCCTCTGTGCCTCGATGATGTGAGCTTTTCCACCATCCTTTTTCCTATCTGGAATATCAACTGCCTTGTGTCCATTCTTTCCAAACATGAAGCATGTGATTACTCCACCTCTGCCTCTTCCCCTACCTCTGGTACGAGGAAAAGTGTTTGCGTCAGCATAATCTCCTTGTTGCTCATTACGCTGTCCCCTCTATTCAACATGTGTCTGTCCTCGCTGTGAGGTTCCACCTCTCTCAATCTTACCCTGACGTTTCTTCCATTCCTCCTTGGGCTTCTGGTATTTCTCCTGGGCAACTGTCTTGCCTCTGGGCTAACTTCTTCCTCGCCCTCTCTGTCCTTGCTTACAGCTCAGCTTCTCTTCGGCTTTTAGAGCCATCTGATAAGCATCCTCCACCGTTCTGATGGTAACCATGCTTAACTCATCCTGAATGTCATATCTTAGACCATTCAGGTATCTGACAACCTTTTCATCATCGCTCTCCTAATGACCTGCTCTGATGTTCAGTCGATAGAATTCCTTAGTGTATTCTTTCACTGTCATCAGTTTCTATCTCAGGTTCTGCATCCTCCTGAACAGTGTGATTTGGTAGTCCCTTGGGATGAATTTCGCCTTCATCTTTGCAATCATTCGATCCCAACTCTTTATCTTTTGCTTGCCTTTGCAACATCTGTCTGCTTGAAGCTCGTCCCACCATAATGCTGCATGTCCCTTCAATCGTGTGACATCATGTCTAACCTTTTTATCCTCTTCGATATCCTCATAATCGAAGTAGGTATCAAGAGCTCTAATCCAATCCAGTAGCTCCTCTGCATCCATATTTCCTTCATAGACTGGAATGTCCATTTTTTCCTTCACACCCATCCTGGCGATGGCTTTAATCAGTCGCTCATTGGTTGCATCTTCGGCTGCAACTTCCTCTTCGCATTGAGCCTCGACTTCATCGTCGGAATCACTTAGATCCCCTACACTAGTTATGCGTCTCTGGGCTGTCTCCATCTCCTCAAGTCTTGCTCAAAGATCTCACATTTGCCTTTCCAGTTCCGGATTTCCTGCTGGCCTGCCTCTTCTTCTCACCTCCCTGTCTTCTGGGTCAGGTGACTGCCTTTCTCTTCTGGGCGGCATGGTGAATTCTCTCTCTCTCTCTGCTATAGAAAACAAAGAGTCAAACCTGCTCTGATACCACTCTGACATAGACCCATCACCTAGGGCACGTCCGCTCTCACCAGGACCTTCTCTTCCTTCGACCCGAAGAGATGAACTGCTCTCCAAATCCCTTATCGAGACTTTTATACACCCACAGGATGCTCCTTACGATCTCCCTCCTGCCTTATCAGGAAATTGGACCTCACGCGATCGCGAGTCCAGAACTCACGGAATCGGGTCTT
>ML780398.1:9309-25039 GCA_009831015.1 Picea engelmannii
CTCATGTATGAGGGTGGGGGTGAGGGGACTTAATATGAAAAACATATAATATGTTTTTCATCTTAACTTACCCCACCCTCACCCTCATATATCCCCACCCTCACTCATACATGAGGGTGGGAGTGAGGGTAGGGGTGGGGTGGGGGGACTTAAGATGCAAAACATACATGAGGGTGGGGGTGGGGGTGGCGGGAATTAATATGCAAAAAAATGGGGGTGGGGGTAGTTAATATGAAAAACATAATATGTTATTAAGTCCCTCCACCCTCATACCCTCACGTATATATGAGCATGGGGGTGGAGGGACTTAATATGCAAAACATAATATGTTTTGCATCCTAACTTCTCCCACCTTCACCCTCCTATAATTTCATTCCTAAATTTTCCTCTTAAGTTATGAAACTCAAGCGAAAAATATATGATGTCAAAATAATTACATATTTATAGATTAATGATCAATTTGTTAACCAAATATCATGGTAACCACCTTATCTATTCATACCTTAGTTATATGTTTAGCTTCCACTAAGTCTTTGAATTTCCATGTAAATTTTTCTTCCATTTTCACTCAAGATTTCTCTCATGTCACTTTGTCTTGCTTCTTGCAATATTTCATATTTATTTAGCACACTATCTATTGTCTTTACTCATCATGCTTTTTTTATGTGTTTTTTGATGCACTGGTGTTGACATTATCTTCCACACTCTACTCAATGTATTATGTGTTTTTCACTTCCACATTTACACTATGAATTGCACTTTTATCTTGTGATGCACAGTCTTCAATTTATGTTGTACATATCTGCTAACCCAAAAAATCTACTTTGAGTCAATATGATATTTCACATTGCATATTTTCACAAGATAGTAGAAGAGTTACTTCAAACAATATTTGAAACAGAGGTTTCATTTAAAGAAGATTGTAGGAGTTTTCATCAGTATGGTTCTTACACCATTAAAGAGAGAACAAAGTGAGTGGTTATTTCAAGATCATGGAAATTTATCAAATACTAGAAAAGTATCAGGCATCAATATTAATTCAATTGGATTCAGTGGAAAATTGATACAATGTTTTAGTTTTCCTTTTGGTTGGGCCTCACTATATGAGTTTGGATTAGTAGGGATACTATATTTTCAAGTCAACAATTATCCTATCCTACCATCACCCTCAAGGCATGTTCATGGAAACCATTAAGGCCACGGTTCCCAATGGGATCTCATTTTCACACAACTTGATTCAATCTAGCCTTGTTTGGTTTGTTTCAAGGTCCCAATATGTTGGCATTTGAGGAGGCCATCCTTGGTTTATTTTCTATTCCCTACGCCCTCCTATATCAAAAAAATATATGTTCACATCGATAACGTCACATTTCTTTGAATGTGATGTAGTTTGCGAAAATTTCAGCATTGTCCCCTTTTGTTAGAATGTGTTAACAAATGCCTAGTGGTGTTTTGTAAAGTTATTCTTCAATAACTCATTATCTTTTCCATGGATGTGTTGGCATGGCTATCTCCAAGTTAAGCATCCTCTCACATGTGTTTTCATCGATATGCATGTGTTTGCATGACTATTTCCACTGTATGCATGTCTTTGCATGGTTATCTATGCATGTCTTGCATGTAATCTAATTCCTATAAAGGAGCTAGACTTGTAATCTAATTCAGGTAAATGGATTAGGAGCTAGTATGCCATAGAATGCTTATATATTGTAGTGAATTCATTGGAGTGAAGAATGAGTGAGATATGTGGAGGAATGATCTTGTAATACTGGATTTTTCCTAAGGAATACAAATACCAATTTCCATGGATGTTTCCCCATATTTGGGGTTTTACCAAGTAAATACTTGTCTCTCTCTTGTTTCTCTTGTCTCTTGTATTTCTTGATTGACTGATTATTGATGTATTGCATAAGATTTTAGACCGGTTTGATTTTGTTATATGCTTTTCCATATTTATTTATTCTAACATGGTATCAGAGCCAATTATCGATCTCTTTCTCCTTGCACAAATTCTCTTTTGAATTTTGTTGCATCATATGTCAGTGCATCTGTTTGTTTGGGCACCCTTCTCTTATGAATCTGTCTTTTTTATTTGGACAACCACTTCAGTTTTCACTGGATCTTAGTAGACCTCATATTTTCTAATCTTTTTTCTGCAAATCTAACCTCACCATTGTCTTTGAAATAGAGGAATCAGTCAATATCGAGTATTGGTTCATCAAAATTGGCCTTTGTTTTCCCATATTTAATTAATTTGTCGTCAAATTTATTTATTTTTATTAACCTAAATTTTTTTTGACAATTTTTTAGGTTTGGTGGATTACCAAGCCTATTTTTTAACCTAACCTATTTTTTCTTTATCGAGCTTGTCTTTTCTTCCAAAGTTGATAACTTTTGTTTTGGGAGGCCTTTTTGGGTGGAATTTTTTTTCTATGTGTTCGTTTTTTTTCCATCTAGCAAACCAACCCCTTCCTTCTCGTCTCCACAGCTATATGGATCATATGAATCATTTGTTTTTGCAAGGACATATTTTTTCCCCAAAATCGTGTGTACTGATGCATTTTTTCACAAATATGATTGTTTGAGGGGTCCATTTTCTCTATTGGAGGCCAAATTTCTCTGTTAGAGGTCGATTCCTTCAACTCAATCATATTGTATAGACCACATTTTCTCTCTGCAAGAAGAATTTCATCTCAAATTTGTAGTGTTTTTCTAGTGGGGAGGTCAATTTTCTTGTTTAAGGATCGATTTCTTATTAGGGGGAGAATTTCTCAGTTGTATATTCATTGATTTACTAATCAAAGGATCGATATGTTTGCTAAGAGGGTGTATGACCCATTCCCCCCCCAATTTACAGGTGTACGGTTGAATTTAATCAAGATTTGCAAAATTTTTCTTGCTAGTAGGATGATCCAACTCTTAGAGGTCGATCTGACCTTTTTGTAGTGAGCTGGGTGGTTTTCACAACAAATCTAAGGTTTTTAGCAGCGAACTAAGGGTTTTAGTAGCGATTCAAGGGTTTTAGAAACATATTTGAGGTGTTTTGTAGAGATCTGAATGTTTTGGCCACAATTTTCCTTCCTCAAACATGATATGGATGTATTATTTGCTCAATTTGTAGCCTTTCCATTCAAATATTCATCTACACAGGAAAATATTTAGGTTATTTTCTCTAGTTTGTGTTAATTTTCTAGCACTAGTTTTTGTTTCTCGTCTTTTCTCATCATCACTTAAGAGGTTACTTAAGTTTTTGAGTTAGTTGACACTAACTATCCTGTTTTGAAGAGAAAGATGATTGATGTTCTCAACATAAAGAATCTTTGGCACCTTGTCAATGGTAAAAGAACAAAACCAAATGATGTCAAAGGATTAGTTGCATGGGAGGATAACTGTGAACAAGAAAGAGTTATTATTGGGAAATCTATATTAGATAGTCTACATGTACATATAAAATTTGAATATGACCTTGTCAAGGTATGGAATACTTTAGCTTCTTTGTATGACAAGAATGATGACATCTCTTCTTATTATCTTGAGAAGAAAATCTATGAGCTAGATCCAAAAGAATTTGAAATAATGGAGTCCTTTTTTTATGAGTTAAATACTTATAATGAGAAGCTTAATAATTGTGGTAAATATTATAATAAAACTAATACAACTCTCATTATTATTGTAGAACAAAAATTTCCTTCAATTTACGATATGTTCATACAAACTTAGAATAGGGCCATTGAAATGTCTAATGGAATTGTGACATCTACTTTTGAATATTTTTGAAAAGTCTTGACTTGTGAACATGACAGGTTGATCTCATCATGACAATTGGTCAATGGAAAATACGATTTTACAGACACTAAGAACAATCCATATAAATATTCTCATAAGAATATCAAGTTTCATGATGCTAATACTTCCAATCAAACTTCTAATAATGCCCCTACAGATGCTTCAAATAAAAAATTATGGAATCCTTGAAAGCATTGTGGAAAAAACAATCATGTTGAGAAGAATTTGTTTAATAAGCAAAATGATCTAGAAAAAGCTAAAAAGAAAGCCTCCAGGGAACAACATGTAACTCTTAGTGCCTATTATGTTGAACTAGGTAATTTTTCTTCTTCTATGGAATGGATTATGGATTCAGGTGCCTCCAATCATATGAATGGTGTTTCTTCATTATTCGCCTCTTCTAACAACAACAAACATGTGTCTCATAAAGTTTGTATAAGTAATGGTAAGTATCTTTCAGTAGTTGGTTCAGGTAAAATTCAGGTTCCTAATGGTGTACTGGAAGATGTTTTTCATGTTGAAGGTTATAAGTTTGAAGCATGGCATTATAGAAATGTTCTGAAATATATAAAAAACAACTTCAGAATTTTTTCATCTGGTCCAGTTTACCGTAAAGGAGGTTTTTTTAAATTCACTAGTTTTACTTCACCCAACAAAGAACCATTCTATTCTTATGTTTCACATGTTGATGAACACTGTAAGTTGTGGCATGAGATGTTAGTTCATTTGAACTATGGTAAGATGCAACTTTTTTCTAAAATGGTACATGGCTTACCTACAATTTCTTCCACTAAAGGTGTTTGTTAAGGTTTTGTCCTCGATAAACATCACAGGGAAAAGTTTGATAAGGATCAAGCCTATCATTTCCAAGAAAAATTGCAGCTAGTTCATAGTGACATATGTGGTCCTCTTTAGAGTACTTAATTATTAGGTGATGTCTACATTTCCTTTATTAATGATTATAGTAGGAAGATGTGGGTTTATTTCTTGAAGCATAAAAGTGAAATTTATATGGTCATTGTATCAACACTCTTAGAACTGACAATGCAAGGGAGTACACTAAACATGAATTTGCAACATACTTATCCAAGCATGGAATCCAACATCAAAGGATAGTCCCTTACACACCCAATAAAATTGGGTTTCCAAAAGGAAAAATAGGGCCTTAGTTGAAATGGATAAATGTATGCTTTATTTAAAAAAATTACATAAAATATTTTGGGTTGAAGTTGTTTGTTTTGCTAACCATATTTTGAACAGGGTTCCTACTAAAATAGTTTTGCAGGTTAATCCTAAATAAAAGTGGATTGGAAGGAAACTAGGCATTATCCACTTCAAGGTGTTTGGTATTGAATGTTGGGCACATATTCTTGATGAAAAAAGGAAGACGTTGGAGCCCAAATCTAGAAATTGCATGTTTTTTTTATTATAGTGAGGATTGTAAAGCTTACAGGTTATTTGATCCATCTAAACAAGATGTTACCATTCAATAGGATGTCCATTTCAATGAAGAATCTATTCCACCTATGTCTATCAAACCTCATGTTGACTTTCAATTACCTAAATATTCAGTTAAATCTATTTTTGTTCCTCTTTCCTCAAGTATCGGGCAAGGTCTAGATCCCGATTAACCTACTAGTTCGAGTGATCCGCTTGAATTTTCTAAAGATACTAGAGTTGTAACATCCCCCCAGCCTGACTGAGGGACATTATGGTGTGGAATACTCATAAAAATGAATTTTCTACTAACTAATTTAATTCTTTCACAACTAACTGATTTCTTGTAGCTTTTAGCTATGAATTACAACCAAAAATAACTATTGTCTATTACCATTTATTTAATGCATTTACAACAAGATAAATAGACATGAATGCAGGTTAATAATTCAACACAACAACATATAAATCATTCTAAAATACACATATTTCATGCACAACAATAACACATGTAAAACAACACAACAACAAGATAAAACACTTATCTTTTAAAAATATGTTGTGAAACTAGTTGCTTGGGATGGACATTCCACCCAACCATAGAATGACTGCTCCAAATATCAATATTCAGTCACCCTCAAGTTGAGGCTAGTAATCCAAAAAATAGGGTGGTGTCTCACAATCCACTAACAAATCATAAAACTCACAAGTTACTGGTATCTTCCTACAACTATCTCGATTTTCCACCAGCTCTCTTCGCCTTGACCTGCCCAACCTAAGGAATGTACCCCTTCAGTGATGTTAGTCCCTCAATTGTCCCATTCATTTATCAGGGTCTTTATGGAATGCGTATCTAGGAATATCTCAACTGGGAACTCAAGGGAACTCATTGCTAGGAAAACTACCAACAAACACTTGTTGTTACAATGCAACTCGCTTCAAAGTTGACTCTTCAGGCCTAGCAACCCGGATCTTCATTTTTCATCTCCAATTTTCTCCAAATACACTCCAGTATGCTCTATAATTATCCCTCCATAGTTTCACCGGCTCCAAGCTCTCTTTCTTTCTCTCTTGCTCCTCATGCACAAAAACTTGACTCTCTAAAATAGTTATTCCAACCCACATGAAGTTCCTCCCCTTTGGCTTTATTTCTTGACTCACACACTTCCCCAAGATGATTTTACTCAACCCACATGTGCCCAATAACTATGGGATGTGATTAATAAAACCCACCCTCTTATATATATTCAATGATTGGATTTGGGAACACTCAATCAAAAATTGGAAGGTTCATATACAAATAATAAATTTAGGAAAATGGGTTGAATTAATATACATCGGTAATTTCCCCTTGGAACCCTCTTAGCCATTATCCTATATAATCCCCTCTCTTGTGGATTAATTCATCCCCCATCTCTTTTCCATGTCCCCTTAGCAATTGGTATCACATTTTATTATTAAAACATTGAAATACAATTCACATATTACATCACTTGGCCATAGCCACATATTATATCTACATAAGCATTAATTAAATTAGGGATTATATTGGGGATGTTACATTCCCTCTCCCATACAATTGTGTGTTGTACTTGGTGCACACTATGCCAATATACATATATGAAAATTTACATCACAATACTTATAAAATAAAAATTATGCAATTTTACAACTCGAGCAACAATCCCAACCAAAATCTCATGTTCTTCTCAACTCGTCGACCCAAGGAATGCACCATTCATTTATCAAGGATAATACAAGGGATGTACCATACATTTATCAAGGATAATACAAGGAATGAGCCAATATTTTATCAAGGTCCCTAGTACAGTTGTATAGGACTCTGAGATGTGGTTTTGGAACTCTAGCTGCTCAAAATGGACTCTTGCACTATGTTTTCTTCAAAATTGTCAAAAATTTGCGGGTATTCTTCCCACATGTTTTCTTCATTCTCCCATGTAGAATCTTCAAGACTGTAATAGGTCTGTTGAACCTTTAACAACCCTATGTATTTGTTCCTTATCACTTTGAATTTCCGGTTCAGGAAGCATACTGGTTCCACCTGGAAATCCCCTTCGTGCTCCACCAGGATCACATTCCAATCAATTATGTGGCTAGGGTTAGGTACATATTTATTTGATAATGACACATGAAATGAATAATCCACTCTCATTGATACAAAAAATGCAAGCATTTATGAAATTGGCCCTATCTTTTCAAAGATTTCAAAAGTCCCACAATATCTTGCTTCCAACTTCGGGAAACTTATTAATCTTAGCGAACTTCTCTTTTCCTTCACTTTTAAAAACACATGTTCGTCCACTTTGAAATATCTAAAATCTCTATTCTTATATGTGTAACATTTCTTCCTATCACGTGCATCCTTTAAATTTTTCTTTATCGTTTCCATTTGCTCCTCCATTTCCTTTAACAAATATGGCCCAACATCTACTTTGTTTGCTGGATTATCCCAACTCACTAGAGTGTTACAGTTTTTTCCATATAATTCTTCAAATGGACTCATTTTTAATGAGGCCTGATACCCATTATTGTATGCAAATTCCACTAAGTGGATATATTGTATGCAAATTTTGAGCATGTCCTCAATTATTCTATTGTCCTATCCGTTTTCCCATCTGACTCTAGATGATATGATGTAATGATATTTATATTTGTCCCAAATCCTTTGAACAAACCCTTCCAAAAATTAGGTGTGAACTTTGGATATATTTCTGAAACTATTTCCTTAGGCACCCCATGTATCCTGACAACTTCTTTCATATATATTTTTGCAATCAGTGTTTCCTTGTGTATTGTCTTCACTGGGATAAAATGTGTTTCCTTAGTCAATTTATCCACCACTACCATGATGGAATCATGTTTCTTCATTGTTCTGGGAAGATTTGTAATAAAATCAACTATAACAACTTCCCACTTCCATTCCAAAATGGGAAATGGTTGTAGCAGCCCTGCTGGATGCCTATGTTCAGTCTTCAATTTATGACACTCTAGACATCTGGCTATGTAATTAGCCACTTCTTTCTTCATTCCTAGACAAAAATATTCGAACCTTATAGCTACAATTGTCTTTTGATATCATGGGTTTCCAACATATGACACATTGTACATTTCCTTCAGAAATGCATTTTTTAGCTCACTAGAATTCAAAACATATAGTTTTCCTTTGTACATGAGAATCACATCTTCTTTCAACTCATAAGAATTAAATTTCTGTTGAAAATTACCTTGTTGTAATATCTCTTTTATTTTGAGATATTGCTAATCTAAATTTTCCGCTGCAACAATTTTGTCTTTCATATCTGTCTTGTACACACTGATGGTTGCAACATGCACTTCATGAGCTCTCCTACTGAGTGAATGAGCCACTTGATTTTCCTTACCTTTGATGTGTGTAATTTCAAAATCATACTCACTAATAAATTCCAGCCATCTAGTTTGTCTGGAATTTAGTGTTGGTTGTCCAAACAAATGCTCCAAACCACAGTGGTATGTTATTAGCTCAATTTTCTTACCCATGAGGTAATGTCTCCACATTTTTAATGCATGTACAATTGTCGCTAACTTCAGGTCATGTGTAGCATAATTCCTCTCATGCTCTTTTAATTTTTTGGATTCATAGCATACCACGTGATATTTTTTACTAAGGAATCCACCGAGCCCTTCCTTTCATGCATCAGTTAAAACAAAAAAATATTTGTCTAGATCTGAATATTCAATATTGGTGCACTTGTCAATATTTCCTTCAATTGTTGAAAACTCTCTTCATACTTGGAAGTCCATTCGAACTTCACTCCCTTCTTTTGTAAAGAAGTGATTGGACTTGCAATATTTGAAAATATTTTTATGAATCTTTGGTAATAACTGGAAGACCCATGAATGATCTAACCTCTTTCACATTCTTTAGCACTGACCATCCTTTAATGGCCTCTATCTTCTCAACATCCACTACTATCCCATCTGTTGAAATTATATTCTGCAAGTACTGAATCTTCTTTTGATAAAATATGCACTTAGCTTAGCATACAATTTATGCTATCTTAAAACTTGCAACACCATTCTTAAATGTTTCTCATGTTCCTATTTTTATTTAGATTAGACCAGTATATCATTTAGGAATCCAATTACAAATTTGTTTAGGTACTCCCTGAACACTCCATTCATCAAACACATAAAGATTGTTGGGGATTTGATAGTCCAAATGGAACTACCGTGAATTCATGATGCCCATATCTTGTCTTGAATGCTTTCTTGTTGTTTCCTTATTCTTTTATCCTTACTTGATGATAACCTAATCTCAAGTCAATCTTCTAAAATATTCTTGCACCTTTCATCTGATCAAGAAAATCATCAATCCTCGGAAAATGATATTTTTTCTTTATGGTTACCTTATTCAACTGTTTAAAATCAATACACAACCTTAAGGTTCCATCTTTCTTCTTTACAAAAAGAAACGGGGCTCCCCATGGTGACACACTTGAGCATATATACCCCTTCTTTAACAACTCTTCAAGCTGCATCTACAACTCCTTGAATTCTAGTGTACTCATTCTGTATGGTGTCTTGGATACTAGGGAAGATTATGACACCAAATCTATAGAGAAATCAATGTCTCTCTTTGATGTAAATCCTGGGATTTCTCTAAAAAATTCTTCAAAATATCTCAAGACCGGATGGTCTTCAATGTTTCCACTTTAGCTTTGGATGCCTCTTCCATATGGGATGTGAAAATATGGAATCCATTCCTCAAACTATTTTTCATCTACATGTTGAAATCTCTCTAGCAACTACATCTCTTAGAATGCCTTGAACCTTGCATTACTACCCATTCTCACCAAGACATGTAATTGTATTGTTATAACATTCTAAGACAACATGGTGTTTTTCCAACCAATCCATGCCAATTAGACAGTCATATGAACCCAATGGTATGATGTTTACATATACCTTTGTGTTGAGTCCATTCATGTCTATCGGTGTAGTATAACTAGGGAGGTAATATGGGGTACCTAGGGAGGTACCCAATGGGAATGTGGTTATGTATTATTAGTGGAAGTCATTCAATGTAAGGTGGACTAGGTCCACTATATTAAATAAATGTGAGAAGAATTTCTAGAAGGTTCCTAGGATATAGAGAGTTCTATATAAATAAGTGTAAGCAATGTGTTGAAGAATAAGGAAGAATATTGTGAATGTATCAAACATTTCTCGAGGAATTTTATCCTTCCATAATGATTAATATATGGTGTTACCCTACCTCAAGCGTTTCTCTATTTCTTGTGTTCATTGTTTTGGTGAATGATTTGAGTTATTATTCTATTTTATATCTTCATATCTATTTAGGTAGTATACCTAGGGATGCAATATGGGGTACCTAGAGAGGTACCCAATGGGAATGTGGTTATGTATTATTAGTGGATGTTAAGTACCTATATCATATCTACAAATATACTTCAATGATACCAAGAATAAACCATAAACCATTCACCATAACATGAACACAAGAAATAGAGAAAACCCTTGAGGTAGGGTAACACCATATATTAATTCTTATGGAAGGATAAAACTCCTCAAGCAATCCTTGCTTGTACAATCACAATATTATTCACTATGTTTCATTACATTTCTTACACTTCTTTGTATAGCTCTCCTTATATCCTAGGAACCTTCTAAAGAGCCTTCTCACATTTATTACATCCAACTACCATAGTGGGCCTTGATTAATATAGTGGACCTAGTCCACCTTACATTGAATGACCACATTCTCATATATTAAATGACTTCCACTAATAACATATAACTACATTCTCATTGGGTACCTCCCTAGGTACCCCATATTACCTCCCTAGGTATACTACATCCCATCCCCCTTCACATGTTTCATCCTCGAAACATGAGAAGAAAACATACAATATGACCGGCTAAGTAATGTAGTCAACTGGTACCAAGTACGACCATCCATCCATCCCAATGGAAGTCGAACATGATGTCTATATTCTACCTTTCCACCCTGATCTTGATCCGCATCATGTTGGGGTTGCCATGGGATTGTTTCTGTAGCTTTATCTCTTCCTGTAGTGTCGGTAGTCCTCCATGCACCTCTTGATCGGTTTCTTGTCTTGTGCCCTACTAGTGTATAAATGTGTTGATGCACACGCCCTTGCCTTGATGAATTTTGTGTCTCTATATGATGTGGATGGCGATATACAATAACTGTGGGAATTTGTTCTTTTTTCTTCAAATCTGCAACACTTTTTTTCTTTGAGTCAATGATCTCCTTAGCTTCCTGATTATGTCATTCTTGTAGTTTTGCTTCATCTCCTTCTGTAGACTTTGCCTCTGATTCAACTTCAGACTTAGTAATAACTTATTTGCTAGCTTCCATGGGCCCATCTTTATTATTGAGAGACACATCCTACAATGTGATTTTCTTTTTCTTGTACTACAACTTCAAAAAATTCTTTTTCACATTAATATTAATGGTACCCACTGATTCTATCCAAGGATATCCCAAAACAACATCCACTTCATCCATATCCATAGCATAAAAATTTGAATGCAACACATATTTATCCATGGCAATCTTCAAATCTTTAAAAATTTGAACATTTTCACCCTCAACCTGTGTGCTTTGAATATTCTTTACTAGAAATTGCAATCTATTAACCAACTGAACATTGATAAAATTATGCATGCAACTAGGGTTAATAGAAACAATGATATTTTCTTTATGAATACAACCATGAACCTGTAATATAGATTTGTCAATTGAAAATAAACTCTTGGTTCTCTCTGTATCCTTATTTTTTCCATGATACCACTTGTCTAACAATATTTTTTCAAATTCTCCATTGGAGAGTGTCATCGTCTCCTTATAATCAAGCAATTTCCACCAAATGGCAGCATCACCTTGCAATTTGAGATCTACCCAATGGGGCCAATTCTCTTCCCATGTTGACTTTATTTCTTTAATGAATGATTCAATACTAGGGCCATCACATTTCCCTGTAAAATACATCTTGCTATGAAAAACCCCTAAAAATAGAACAATAAGTTACGACAGAAAATCGCAGCTTTTTCCAGAAAAACCCTAAAAAACTGTTGAATTTAAAATGCTCATAACTTTACTTCCCGAACTCCGTTTTGACTGATTTGTTTTTTGAAATTGGGTATTTTTCCGAGAGTAATTCAAATACCCAATTTGGTTTTCCAATTTCATATCGTAAATCTTCATATATGAACTTGAAGTGCACGGCCCTCTTTTTCTTCCCTAGAAACAATTCTGCAAAAAGAGAAAAAAATCCTTCCATTCTTTGGCCAAGAAAAGTGCTATGATACCAATTGTTAAGTACCTATATTATATCTACAAATATACTTCAATGATACCAAGAATAAACCATAAACCATTCACCATAACATGAACACAAGAAATAGAGAAAAACCTTGAGGTAGGGTAACGCCATATATTAATCCTTATGGAAGGATAAAACTCCTCGAGCAATCATTGCTTGTACAATCACAATATTATTCACTATGTTTCATTACATTGCTTACACTTCTTTATATAGCTCTCCCTATATCCTAGGAACCTTCTAGAGAGCCTTCTCACATTTATTACATCCAACTACCATAGTGGGCCTTTATTAATATAGTGGATCTAGTCCACCTTACATTGAATGATCACATTCTCATATATTAAATGACTTCCACTAATAACACATAATGACTATATGAGAATGTAGTTATGTGTTATTAGTGGAAGTCATTTAATATATGAGAATGTGATCATTCAATGTAAGGTGGACTAGGTCCACTATATTAATAAAGGCCCACTATGGTAGTTGGATGTAATAAATGTGAGAAGGCTCTCTAGAAGGTTCCTAGGATATAGGGAGAGCTATATAAAGAAGTGTAAGTAATGTAATGAAACATAGTGAATAATATTGTGATTGTACAAGCAAGGATTGCTCGAGGAGTTTTATCCTTCCATAAGGATTAATATATGGTGTTACCCTACCTCAAGGGTTTTCTCTATTTCTTATGTTCATGTTATGGTGAATGGTTTATGGTTTATTCTTGGTATCATTGAAGTATATTTGTAGATATAATATAGGTACTTAACATCCACTAATAATACATAACCACTTCCCATATTACCTCCCTAGGTATACTACAATGGAATTCATTCAATGTAAGGTGGACTAGGTCCACTATATTAAATACATGTGAGAAGGATTTATAGAAGGTTCCTATGAGATAGAGAGTATTATATAAAGAAGTGTAAGCAATGTATTGAATGATAGTGAAGAATATTGTGATTGTATCAAGCATTGCTTGAGGAGTGTTATCCTTCCATAATGATTAATACATGGTGTTACCCTACCTCAAGGGTTTCTCTATTTCTTGTGTTAATTGTTTTGGTGAATGATTTGAGTTATTATTCTATCTTATATATTCAAATATATTCATTTACTTAACAATTGGTATCAGAGCACTTTCTTCGGCCACAAAAAAGGGACAATTTTGTTTTTTTTTTTCGCATATTTTTTTCGAAGAAGAAAAAGAGGGTCACGACATTCCAAACAATTTCTATATATTTCTATGAAAAAATTGCAAAAAATGGTTTTAAATCCGAGTTCCTCTCATAAAATAACCCAATTTTTAAAAAAAATCGTCTGAAACAGAGTCGGCGAAGTAAAGTTATCGACATTTAAAAGTCTGCTATTTTCAGGGTTTTTCCATGGATGACCGCATGATTTTTATGATTTTTGGAGTCGTTGGGGGGAATGTTACCAAACAAATTATAGATTTGATTTCCTATTTCAAAAATATCCAATTAAAAAAAAAAATCATCCAAATCGGAGCTCCAGAAGTGAAGATATCGTTGATTTAAAATCAACCATTTTTAGGGTCTTCGTGACAGCAATGGGACTACAAAGCTCATAACTTCTCATTGAGTGCTCATATTTATACCATATCGGAGCCATTGGATAGATAATTTTGAGAGATTTGTTTCGGTATATTATGTGTGGTGTTTCCAATATATATTCACTCTCAACTCATGGACATTTTACGGAAGATTGAAGCCCTCCAAGCCAATATGCATGAGCATATGCAAGGCATAAAGGATAGTCTACACAACCCCAGTGACAATTGTCACAATACTCAACATTCCTTGGCTCACATACAAGAGGAATACCTTATGGAAGACATCATGGATGAATATAATCAAGAAGTGTATGTTTGGTATGATTTTAAGGTCGATTGTGATGATTGGTATATGGATAGTTGTCATTTCTAGGATGACAACCACTTCCATCTTCTCTTTGATGACTCTACTCCACCTTATATAGAGAACATTAATGTAATAAATAAGGAGCCAATTATTATTACCAGTGTCCATCTTGCATATTCTAAAGTGGTATTATTCCTTCAATATTCAACTACGACCCTTTCCCACGATGTGGATCTTCTTATTTGGATCCACATGACGGGTGTCAATGTTTGGAGCATCATTTTCAGTTGGTTATTAGATTCCGATATATTCCACGTGGAGTTCACATGATCACTTGGACATGAGACCCCAGTTTACAATGGCGGTTAGACTACTTCAACATGGTAGCTTTAATTCCTCCACGAGACCCTGGTTCTCTAGTCTACTTTAGCACTATGGTCCACACTTATCCATGGGACCCTAGTATATGGTTGTACACCCTCATAACAAGCATTGAGGACAACACTTTCATAAGAGGGATGGGATGTTAGGTAGTTAGAGAGGTATTGGGGGTTGGGGGGGCTGGGGCAGAGGGCCCATCATGATAATAATAGATTCCATTCAATGTAAGGTGGACTAGTTCCAGTATATTATTAAATAAGGCCCACTATGGTAGTTAGATATAATAAATGTAAGAGGACTTCTTAGAAGGTTCTTCTTCTAGAAGATTCCTCTAGAATGTTCTTAGGTGGTTGGTAGCACTATATAAATGGGTTCAAACAATGTAATGAGATATGAAGAGAAGTGTTTTATTTGGATCTTGTAGCTCATTAAAAGGTTTCCCCCTCGAAGATACAAGTGATCAGGAGAGGATCCCTTCCATAATAGGATCAATTGTATGGTGTTTCCCTACCATAAGGGTTTTCATAATAATAAAGTGGAGATTTATTCTATATTGTTCTTGGATCATTGTATGTGATTGTGTATTCATATCTCTAGTACTTAACAATCAGATAATCATTAACCAACTCATTGATCTTTCTCTTATCTCCCATGGATAACTTGACTAACATATATTTCTTATGCTTGCACCTTTGCAAGTGAAATATTTCAACAATGTTATCATTTATGTAACTATGGCTAGCTCTAGAATCAATCAAAGTTGTTATGGGTTTGTTATCAATCTTACCTTCCACTTCAATCATGGGAAAATGATATTTTGCTTGCTTGTTGTCCAAGGATGCATAAATACTTGGCATGTTTCTGTTGGAATAC
>ML780398.1:31258-44095 GCA_009831015.1 Picea engelmannii
CATCTATACATTTTTCCAACAATGCATCATATACCAATGAAACCACATCGATCCATCTTCATCATGTATCAATGACAACTCATTGATCCATCTTGATCTATGCATTCTCATCAAGGACAATACATATTATATTACATCAATCATCAATCAGTCAATCCTTTGACATCAATCAATCACTTGACATCAATCAATCAAACCATTGGCATCAATGAAAACATGATCCAACAAGGTGCACTAGTCTATGCTGATGGTTCTATGGATGTCATCCCCATATATCTTTATCTCGACTTCTAAAAAAACAACATATTCAGATTGGGATACATTTCCATGGAACATAGCTTGGTCTTGTGATTGAGGGCTCTACATGAAAAATGAGGATACATGGTATTATTTAGATAGTTAACTTGTTATGACTTGAACATATTACCAAATCTAAGAGGGGTCACTCAAGATTGTTGTCTAGACTCCTAGAGAGATCTACTTCAACATAATATTGATTTATTGGCCTTTTTGAATAAAATATTACTAGAAGGTTTCATGACATGTTCAATAACCATTGCTAACCTCTTTGATTATGTTATAACCCAAAATCGACTGACAATTGATTTCTTGGAAGATTACAGACGAACATATTAGGGATTGTTCCACTGTCACCATACACAAACCCTTTATTACTTTGAGGCTGGTATGTGCTAGTCTTAGGAGGGAGTCCCCAATTGGGAAATCTGCAATATAAATCACCTATTTGACCCAAAATTTAGTAAATAAATTTGTAAATATGTCAGTTATCAGCCCAGACAGGTAATAAGAATGCCTTACTTCCTCTGACAACCCAATTATCTATCAAATACACAACAGAGTTGACAAATAGTATGCTAAATCTGCGATCTGGAAATCCTAATGTGTGGATAAAACCCAAATTACAGTTCATATCTGAATATACAAACCCTAAATTTGTTGGTCTGAAACCTCTGTTTGCTGTTAAAAGTCAAATTAGTTTCAAATTTGCCCAATAAAGTACCAAAGCTGCAACTTCAAACCTAATTTTTGCTCATAAAGGTTCAGATCTTCAATAAATATGCCCATAAAACTCTAAATCGGCAACTCCGAAATGTAAAAATTCAGATCTAACTTCAGATCTACTATAAATATGCACAATAAACCCAAAATGTGCAAATTTGAAACCGTAATACTGAAATATTCAAATCAGAATCCAGATTTGTACATTTCTTGCTCAATAAAACATAGACTTTGCAAATTTCTGGTAACCCTAAGTGCTGAAAATTAATCATAATTGATTGGTGCCTTGATTCCAAAGTACTATGGATTCATAAAACACAAATATCTCTTTCAAGCAGACACTTTTTACCCACGTTGAAGGGGCAAGATGCTAATCAAATTATATCAATGACAGTGAATTGAATACACCACAAAAATATTGCTTTATTCAAAAGTTAAAACAACACCAAGGATAGCAAAGGAATGGAAACATAATAGATCGCATTGAAATCCTTCCAATTACACTACAAAGAGGCTGAAATAACCATGTCCACAATGCAACAAGGGATGGTACAATTCACCGACACACTACTGCTCCTAATAGATCTTGAGAGATCAAAGCCCTTACAAAGCAATAGATCAAGACTAAAACAACCAATTCCAAAGACAATTACCTCCATCCCTTTTATACCTTAAGGGAGGGGTTCATACATAAAATAACATATAATATTTACCCCTTTATAAGGATCCTAAAATAGAAGATGAATAAAATATAATAACATCCCAAGAAAGTAGCAAGAAAATGTCAAAGAGGTGGAGTGCCCTCTTTTGTAGGTGAGGTAAATGCCAAGGACGTGTGAAAATAGGTGGAGTGCTCTTCTTCAAAAGTTGATAAGTGACATCATAAGTAGAGTACCTACCTTGGAAGGGGCCTCCTAGGGCGAAGCACTATCCTCCAAATGTGTACTTCTCCAAATATGTATAAATGCCTTGAAATATGTAGAAGTGCCTCCAACTATGTAGAAGTGCCTCTAAGGTGGATGAGTACCTAAATGAAACAACATAAATCTAAGCACCCTCCTTTAAAGTGGAAAAAATCCATACTTATGCCAAAGTTCTTAACATAGTCCTGTGCATCGAAATCTGTTTAGAATAACCCTAATTATGAATGGGCTAAATCTAGGGTTAACAGACTGCAAATTGGACCTCAATCCATTAAGGATACTGGATAAAAATGTTTTCAACATAGTGTAAGAATCAGAATTAAACCTCAATAATTGTATGCATGCAAGGACTCCTCCAGTTTTCTTGAGTCTGTGAGTTTCACTTGTCTAGTAGCTTCCTCTGTGACGATATTCACCTGTATGTAATCCTTACAAAGAATACACATGGACTCCACCATTAATCCTTTTGGCTACCAAAGTCTCTTTATCCATACTTAAACATTACAATATGACAATATATGATGCAGAAAGAGGGGATTCAACAAATTTGCATATTTTCTGATATGTTTGAAAAAGTGTCATATATAATAATAATAATAATCTAATTTTAAGGTAATGACCAAGCCAGACACCAAATCAGTGTATGAGACCCCCTTGTTTGTGGTACAAGGGACCCCCTTCGTTCAATGATTTGACTGCTAAAGTCTACAGAGGTATACATACCCTACCCCCCTCTGGATTTGAACTTGTGACCACTTAGGAGGAAACACATGTTCTTTTACTAATTTATAAATGACCCTTTCTCAAACATATGCAAAAATATGCAAATTTGTATTGACAAAGCAGTAAAATTAAAGTCACCTAAAGTTGTGCATAATAGTTGACACAATTTTTTACATATTTGTTTTTATAATAGACTAATAACTTCCCTTTGATCACACACACACACACACACATATATGTGTGTGTGTGTGTGTGTGTGTGTGATCAAAGGGAAGTTATTAGTCTATTTTAAAAACAAATATGTAAAACATTGTGTCAACTATTATGCACAACTTTAGGTGACTTGAATTTTACTGCTTTATCAAATAATATGAAACTCTAGTTCGCTGAGAACTTTAACTACTTCAGATATTGAGAATCCTATAGCCAACGTAAGGTTACCACTAAGGGCTAAAAGGTTGTGATTAGATTAACAATAACTGTCAAGAATACACTTTGAAAACTACCTATAACATTGTATCTCATGTTAGAGTCTCTCATTGAGGCTTCCTATGGCCTCAAGGATCACACACTATTACGAAAGTTATATGATAACCATCCATTTCCTTGTATAGTTACATATTAATGGGCAGTAGGCTCAAAACACTTCATAGAATATCACTTCGAATTTCTATGATAAAGCTTTTAACTTACTGGCAAATTCAGGGAAAGTATCGGAAATTATCGTGAAACTTAAAAAATACAAAAATTGTATCCATAATATGTTGATCATGGGACAAATACAAGGCATAGAGGTCTCACACTGATCATCCTTCCCTGGGTTTATAAGATTCCATGCATTGGCTCCATAATTTCCACAGGTAAGCACAAGATTCTTAGGAAGATGAGATGCATATTAAACTTGAATTTTAGACAAAATCACCCCAGTTGGCTTTGCCTTTGAGGGAAAATATTTTTTCTAGCAATAATATTTAATTTGTTAAGAATGCTCACAATTATAGATAGAAAAACATAAGTAAGAGCTAGTTCTGATGAGTTGCTCCACCCATGCAGCCACTTCTGACATGGTCAGTCTTTCGTTTGGGTCATGCATAACAGAAAGCTCTGCAATATCATCCATTCTTAGCTTAGCATAGGCTTTACATTTAATTGTAAATCCAAACTGCCATCTAGAATAACTGTTTCCTGGTTGATCAAGGGCACTGCCCATTTGATAGTGTTGGGTGGATCAAAATCCATGTCATATTATTTTCTTCCACTCAGAATCTCTCTTAAAACCTCAACAAATCTGTATACATCACTATTCTTTATAAAATTACAAGACCTATAGTAATCTTAATCAATATAGATAGCATCCCCTTTCTAGACAGGAGAAGGCAACCCTTTCACTCTAAATAAAGTTAACCCAAAATATGCTACCCCAAAAAGACATAGCTTATAGCTTCTCCCATTAAGATGTTTTGCAACACTTACAAATTCTAACAACCAACAAAGATGTTTTAATAATTTGGAGACATGGAAGTCCTAATAAAATCTGTTCTTATGATCAATGATGAGGCTACTAATATTGCAGTTGTTCTCATCCTCTAAAGTGCAAGGGTAAGAAATTTTCCTCAGCTGTTGAAATGATTGTCGAGTATCATGCCCATGGAGATACTGGTAGATGAGAACATCCAAGTATTTTCCCAAAGTACATTATCAATGTTGAATTTAAAGCAGCTACAATATCCATTCTTCGGGAGGATGGAAAAGACCCTAGCTGAGATCTAGGGCCCCCAGTGCACTCCTGGGGTTCTTGGTCTGGGAACAAACAGTCAGAGCCATAGAAAAATAACCTTGTAAGGGCCCCCAGTAGATAACTATAATATAACACATGCTAGACTATAATATAACATGTACGGCTTGATAACAGATTCACCTTTAGGATCCTTTTATATCTTGCATCATATCTGTGTATTTTCATGACATCAAAGCCCAAACTATCTTCGTGGATTCTAATATATGAGCTATAGTTAGTGTATATGCCTTCTCATGTCGAATTCCTTTAGACACTAGTTAAATTCCCTTCGAAGGTGTAGGGAACTTCATCTAAGCAAGTTTTAGCCTCTCTTGAAGATTTGTGCCTACTGTTGAACTTGTACACCCTCTCTCAACAAGTGCGCCTTTAATCTTAGCTTGTGCACCCTCACTTAAAATAAAAGGTAATAAAGAGGTAACAAATAGATCATACCTAACTTACGTCTTATAATTCTCCAACATTGTTCTTTACACTTAGTGAAACAAGCACCAAATGGAATGGTTTACACAAGGTCAATGGAGAATGTTATTCTTATCTTATTATTCAACTTGGATTGAGAATGTATATGACTTGGATTAAGCATGTACATGAATGGTACCTGTCATGTATATGACTTGGATTGAGCCACATCCATAGTTGTTAGTTACCACTCAACCACATTGTAGAGGGTGTAGTTTTGCTTCCTCCTAGTCACCAAGCTTATTGTTGCCCCACAATAGTACTAATGTGAAGTGTGGAGGGCATGCCTCTTTGATTTCAAACCCCCTAGTCTATACCTTTGCATCCATATTGGTATATAGCTCCACATCAACACTCCACTTCACTTTCCTTTGCATGTAACATAGCCCCTTACTTTTTATGTGATTTTTTCTATGTGCATCAGCCTTCCCCGTAGCCTTTACATCATGTCACCCTTTTTCCTTATCCTTTTTCTTGTAGATGCAAAGTGCAAAGAGAAAATATATGAACTTCCCTTCACTACATTCTTAGCTATGCATGCATAAAACTTTCTAAGGAAAAATAATAGGATTTTGGCCAAACTTGCAAAGGAGATTTTTTTGAAGGCCTTAAACCCTATAAAACTGTATCTTAGAGCACTAAAGTTGAACATAAATAAAAAAAAAAAAAACATTAAAGAGAACCTTCTTTATTATTGGTCCATTTAGGATTGAACCACACATCCCCATTGGGATTCTTTTGTTCTCTAAGCTTCATCCCCTTCTAGTTCTTCCACCTCTTCAAGCAATGGAAGTTGGAAGATGCATAATGTAGCAATGAAATGAGTTGCGTGAAAATGTGGGATGTATATTGCATGGATGTTGTATCAACAAGGTGAAGCCCCCGTGATCCTTATGAGTATTCAAGATGTGTATGGTGGTCTCTATAATCATAAAAGTTTACTATGTTAGAAATGATGACATTTGATTCAATGTTGTATAGGTGTACTAAGTGAACTATGACATTTGCATGGTATTTTTAAAATTTGGGTCATTTTGCAGTACTGTACACATAGTAATCTATCAAGAAATTATTTCTTTGCTTAAAACCTCTTGCTCCTTCCCATAGCTAGTTTTCATCGAAGTTGAATTTCTTGCATTTCATTTTCCTCTTGCATGGTTTAAAGAGTCGAGTCAAAATGCCATCAATTTCAAGACCACTCCTTTGAGTAACAACAGCCTAAAATCAAGCACTAATTAAAATTTATCTAGCAACTTTTCTAGCTCTCTTCAAACCCATCTTAGTTTAGGTGTAGAGATTTGGAATAGGATTGTGAGAATAACTTTCCAAAGCTTCTAAACAAACATAAATCCTTGAGTTAGGGAGTGAAATCCAGTTGCTATATCACTGACTTTGGGAAGCCCTTCTAACACAAGGGCCAATCATGAGGTCACATTGGGGCCCTCAGAGTAATAAACCCTGCTTTGTTGGTCTTGGTGTCGACTATCGACTGTGCCCCCTCTTCTTTGGTATAGTAGGTAGTACCATAGAGTCCATAATCTTTTAGAATTCCTACACAAGGTGACAACACAGGGAAGGTGGTGTTGTACCTGGGATGAATGTTGGATAGACTCACTCAGACTCCTTGGAGGGTTTCCCACTGCTCAGTGAGGTAACTTGCACCAGGGCATTAGTTCATTAAGCAGGTTGTCAATGTAACTTTACCACCCACCGAAACTCGGCCCCTTCACGCATCAATTCTGCGATGTTGGATTCCATCACCAACTAGCGCTTCTTTGTGAGAAGGTTTGTTTGCATGTTTGACTCCTAGATTAATTAGCGTGTGTTGTTTTTTCTCCTTAGTTGGCCTTAGGATTGAGTTTGTGTCTAATGGCATTAGTTTCGGGTTAATTCCTCATTTGATCAATACAAAATATGGATACAATTAAAATAAAAGGTAATAAAGAGGTAACAAATAGCTCATACCTAACTTACATCTTCTAATTCTCCAACATTGTTCTTTACACTTAGTGCAACAAACACCAAATGGAATGGTTTACACAAGGTCAATGGAGAATGTTATTCTTATCGCCATAACTAACTTATTCTTCAAATTGGATTGAACAAAACTAATATTTGTATAGTTGTACTCTTGGCTTGCCTTAGACATATTGCCAACTAAAGCACCCAATATTTGCAACACACCAACTGATGGTTGGATTTCTTACTCCATAGCATTGACTCTCATCTTCAATGGAAATTTCTTATAATAATTCTAATTTGCACAAATCCAACAAACAACAACCTCACTACTATATTTTTCTTAGATTCATATGATAAATTTATCATGTCCTTAGTGTTATCACATTAATATGTCTTTAATATGTCCAAAATCAAGAGGGATATCACATTAAATTAGGTGGTTGACCACTAATATTAGTAATTACACCCTAGTCTAATTGTACATCCAAAACTAAAGATATGAAATTTTTATTTAGAACTTTGAATATGATGATGGACTATTAACTAACAACACGTACACATGCAACTGAAGGTACAACCAAACAGGTACTTGTCAGATATTTCTTCGTCGAGTGAGGAAAGATTAGGACAAATAGAGGTCATAAATGCAACTGCATCTAGTAGATATGATAAGAAAACAAGGACCAGAGGTGAAAAATTCAAAATAAAATTTTGTAGACGCATGCAATTTTTTCTTTCTGAAGGAGGATAATGCTCTTATGATGATGAGAGCATAGGAGACATAAATGTTCCACTTAGTTATAAGCATCTGGTGAAACAATGCGTACCTAAGGAACTACCTCCTATAGATGTTGACTTTGTTGTCAACAATAGGACATATCGCATTGCACCATCCTCCCTGCATGGCGTGGGGCCATTTTCCATGGATGGAATAATTGTAAAATACAATACAATAACTGAATTGATGGACTATGTCAGACCATGTTACAATTATAACGATTGGATGCAGCTGGTCCGGTACATGCGAAGTATGCATAGATATGCACTCGTTGCAAATTATATGCAACTAATAAACAAGGATAAAAATAAGGGAGCGACTATCTATATTGATGGAAGGCCTAAAGCTTACGACAATATCATAGGGTTTATAAACAACACACGACCCAGGACAACAAACAAACAACCGAATTGCATATATGAGGGACGTGAAGAGAATCGGGTAGTCCTGTGCGCAATAAAAAAGATATCTCCCGAGGAAGAGTTATTAGTGGATAACCATTTGAATCGAATAGAAACATTGACTAATAGTGTGTAGGTTCTTATGCAACACCTCTTTAAGAAACCTCTACTTATTGCGTTATATTTTTTTATTATCTTTAACATTGTTGTAAATATTATCTTTAACATTGTTTTTTTGTTATCATTAACAATTTTTTAAATATTTGGGGGTTCTAATTATATTATAATGTGGCAGAATGATTGTGGAAAAGGGCCATCTGTAGAACAAGTAAATGATTATCAATTTCCACTTTCATTTTATGTTGTTTTTATTATTTGCTTATATAATTTTATTGAAATAACATTGTTTTTGTTGAAATTATATGTAGTTCGCAGGCCATGTTGATCATGATTCCGTCGATGAGGAGGGGTTTTATTCATGCGTTGATCCGATGGTCTTAATAAAAAAAAAGATCATTAAAGCTAACAAGGAACTTGCTAGATTCTTAGATCGTCCAGAACAAACTCCCGATGTCAAAACAAAGATCAAACTCCTTATGTCACAACTTAACACATATAAGGTAATAACCATAGTTTAAAGTGTTTTTTTTAATGTAATCATATGTTCAATTATGATACTTTATTTTTTAACTTTTACATTATCTCACGAAAAAACATTTTCTTTTTTATAAAGGAATTTTTTCAGCATGTTCAGCCCGGTGTTGGTAGTAGTGGCGATACAAAGATGCTACCGGTCATATAGCTGCTAGAGCACTATTTAATTCTCCATATTCCACACTTAATTTAGATAGGAGCCATGACATGCACCTCCAGACATCCACACCTCGATCAGACTCTAGAGATGGTGGCAGATGTGATGATCATAGTGATGTGGTTGAGATGGTTGCATTTCCTGGAGCTAGATGTGTGACAAGCATAGGGACCCTTCTGTGCACATTTTTGGCTGACGATAATGGACTTCCATTAAAACAATGAAGACTCCAAGTTAGTTTTAATTCATATTTTAATTGTTTAATGTTTTCCTCATACATAAATCATCTAGATTATTAATTTTAAATTAATGATCATATCTTTTTGTGTGTAGGCAACAACCTTTTTTATAGGCACCTAGAGAGAAAGACCTTGTCGATTTTGGGGAAACCTTACACATGAGTTGGAATTTCCATAATTTCAACCTAAAAAGGAACTTATGTATTATATTGAAGGCCTCTTTGGAATAGACACATTCAATAAAAAAGAGGTCACATCTGCAGCGAGTGAATATTTAAAATATACGTGGGATGTTTATAGACGAAGCTTGGCAGGAAATCCTAGGTATGAGCGTCCTCCCTCAATTCTAGAGAGGGAGTGGAAGGCGATCATTGATGATGCAAAGAGAAGATTTTGAAAAAATCAGGAGAACAAATAACTGGTACACCAAGGTAAATTACAATTTTTTGAATTCAATACCAGCTTTATTTTTCTTTAGATCTAAATAAAAGTATGGTTATATATAACATACTTGAAAATTTTGATAATAGGTTGCCTGACACTTCGAAGGCAACCAAAGAAAGGATTTCCAAACATGGCCAACACAAGCTAGGCCAAGGCAACTACTCAAGGTTACAGTCACAAATCGTAAGTACCCAAACATATTAAGAATATTATTTGTGTCACCTTACAACTTTAAGGTAATTGCAGCCAAAAACATTAAAAACCATACCCTTATGCAATGCAGTGCGATGACTTTGGAACTGAAACCACAGAGGAAGACCTCCAACTTGGTTACAAGTACGGTTATAAAACTGTGGTTGATCGTAGGAAAAGCATGGGTCAGACCCCAAGATCCAATTTGTAGCTTTCATTACTTATAAAATACGTAAATGTTTGATATCGTCCATAATTTAATGTCTTACTTTGTTTTAATCAAGGGAGAAACACTATCAACGAAACCATTAGTACTGGACAATAAAGCGTTGATAGTGCAATGTAGCCAGAAGATCATGGTGCTCCCCAACAACCCCATCCTAGTGAGATGTAGCCCCAAGATGTTCTTGTGACCGAGGCCCACGACGGTAAAATGTCTATATATTAATCATATACTTAATAATTTTGTACTTATAAATTTTGACGTTTCAATGGCAGAGAATGTCATAGTTGATTCTCTTCGACCTGAAGATCAGGTGAACAGGCCGACAACCATTCCAATGGTGCCGAATAAAGGACCAGGTAAATAATTACATTGCAGAGTTTTTTTTTTAATATTAATGAACTACTTCAATGATATTTAAAAATTGGCCATATAAATTTAATAATTTTTATTTTTGTATTTGATGGCCCCTCACAACAACATCCACGTCCTGGGTACTATACTAGATGTACTCGACGTGAAAGGACTGAAACAACATTAGTTGTTGAAGAGCACCCAGTAAACAAAGACATGGAGATGGATGAATTACTTAAGACCTGGAAAACACAAAAGAAGACTAAAAGAAATTCATGATGTCATGTAATAATTTTATAATATAGTTAGATGTACATTATATAGCTGAACATGTAATGATGCATATAATGCATTGACATTATGGGTACTTTTTCATTTGATAATATACACAAGGCTATTTCTATGGCTTGTATATATCTATGAATGTAATTTTGTTATACACTTAATGATAATTTCAGCTTCTCTTATAATACTTGGAATATATTGAATCAATACTCCTTGATTCAATACATGGGAATGCAGGCAAGACCTGGTGCCTTGTGCTTGGGCTATGGAGTCTAGGAAACAAATAGAACTTGAATATGCAATATGCAACTTCCAAAATCCTGTGACATGATATATGCAACTTTGAAAGTCTTGTGACATGTGACACATGGAAAGCATCTTTTTCCAAGCAATGTGAAAAATTTAAACTTGGTGCAACCTGCAAAAAGAAATTTTTGGGAAGATGCAATAATAATTTTTAAGGATTAAACATGAGGGGTTGGAAATGGCCATGTCAATCATTTTATAATATTTTTTTAGAGCATTACCCTTCTTTTCATTGTGTCTCACATGACAAAGAAACAAAATCACATTGCCATTGTCAATTTATATGTGGAGGGTTATTCAAGGTTTCAAGACTTTCTTCATATTTTCCTACTTTAATCCTCTCATGGTCATGTTAATCCATATAGAGGTCCATGATATAAACACTCATTGTTATAATGTTTACCTAAATTCCAATCTTCACTTTGTCGATTAGAGGGCACAATTTTGGCAACAATTTAATGTTTTTAATTCCATGAAATTTATTTTGTTTCTTCAACAACATTAAGGATTAAACATGAGGGGTTGGAAATGGCGATGTCAAAAATTTACTCTTTCACACATGTGCATCATCTCAATCTTCATGTCTAAAAAATGTGGAGGGTTATTCAAGGTTTCAAGACTTTCTTCATATTTTCATACTTTATTCTTCTCATGGTCATGTTAATCCATATAGAGGTTCATGATATAAAAACTCATTGTTATAATGCTGACATAAATTCAAATCTTCACTTTGTCGATTAGAGGGCACAATAATGGCAACAATGAGAGAGTTTTGACCATATGTCAACTAATTTTTCCCTTTAAAAAAACTTCATTGGTGTGCAAGGGAGCATTGTGTCTATGAGAGGTCCTCTACATATTAAAATAATGATAATTAGTTCATGAAAGTGTCCTACATATTAAAATACAAATTTGGTGGACCCAATAAACAAATTATTTACCACAGTACCTTTCGCACAAAATGACACTTCCATCAACAAAGAAATAGATGGGATAGTACGTTGAAGTCATTGAGACAACACAATGGACTCGACAATTGACTAGGATGGAAATCTATGAAATCATCCAGAGACAAGCCCTATTAGGGAGCCACAATAATCCTTGAAACTCCAAATAGAATGGAGAAGGCTTTGTTTTTCAGTGCCTCTCACAATGAGCTTCACGAAACTTACAACTCGTGTTTTTTTTACTATATGTTATTACATATATGTGTAGTATAATATATATGTATGTTTTATTACACATACATGTAATAAAATATATACGTTATTACACACACACACACACCGTAACACATCAAATATGTTATTATATCCCAACTCCATATTACAATACTTAACCCACATCCACCTGCAAAGATAACAATAGACTAGACCCTATAACAATAGAGACTTGGGACCCATTTGGATGAGAAGGAGTATGAATTGAGACCCAATTGGCCCACATACTTAAGTAATTAGATAAATAATAACATAAAGAGAAAACACTATTAACCCCATAAACACTTAACAATCAAGTGCTTTTATAACATATTGTATTTGTAGATGATCCCTTGCTAAGTTGAAATCCTGCAATAGGATTTGAACTTAGCCTTGTTGCTACTTTTTATTGCACATGTAACCAAAGTATGCCAATGCCAAGCGCGCCCTTTGGTTGTCTTGGATGACACCATCATTTATTATCAATTCCTATGAAGCACCATCAAAGTGTAGGTTATGCCAAGTAGGTTTTGGTGTTTTCTAGTATATTGATGGTGTCTTAGTGGTGCTTTTATTGTTGTCATTAGAAACATTTTAGGGTGGGGTTACTAATATTAAATGACTTCATTTATACATGAACTAGGTTATAGTCATATAATGACGATGATAGTTAAGATGATCATGATGGCAATGCCCCTCTTAAATTAAATACAATATTTT
>ML780398.1:77760-89270 GCA_009831015.1 Picea engelmannii
TTTGTACACCTTATCAATCATGATAAGACAATAATGAGTCATCTATACATTTTTCCAACAATGCATCATATACCAATGGAACCACATCAATCCATCTTCATCATGTATCAATGACAACTCATTGATCCATCTTCATCTATGCAGTCTCAACAAGGACAATACATATTATATTACATCAATCATCAATCAATGAATCATTTGACATCAATCAATCACTTGACATCAATCAATGACATCAATCAATCAAACCATTGGCATCAATGACAACATGATCCAACATTCTGCAAGAAAATGGCAGGGATTCTTTTTCCCGAAAATTCTACACAACATAATGGCTACATAGAACATGTACTCGTTCAGAGATGTTGTGGCATAAACTCCATGGATATTGGCCCTAAATTTCGATGGACATCTCCAACATTCTCTGATTAAATTGGGATAAGTTCGGTCTTCCTTAGTACACTCCTTCCTTTGAAATTCAGCTAAAAGCTCGGCATTATAAATGTGCTTAGGATTTGGTGAGAGTTTGTACATTACTTGTATATGCTCTAGCCTGAATGAGCCGACAACGACCTCTTGATCATTTAAAATGCTTCTTATCAGGATATCAACCTTCTACAAGGCCCAATTGATCATGTCATTGTATGCCATGAGCCGAGGGAATGTTGCAATCTTATGAAGCTCTGATTTTGCTATATCCCAAAAGTGATTCTTGGAATCAGTAGGAGAATTTTTTATTTCATAATCCAAGAATTCATAGATTTGTCTCCAAGATTTAATTGAGTCGATGGCGTGTGGCGTAGTGTCAGATATGATATCTCCTTCTGGGTTACGCATCTCCTCTGTATCTTCACTCTTCTTTGGTTCTTTCTTTGGTGCCATAGCTCTATGTTAGATGAAAAACCTGTCATAGAAAAGAAGCGTGTGAGCTTGGACGAATGCGAATTACCTTTGAAAGACATAAAAGCATAGATTTTGGAACACACACTTTTAATTCGCCTTAAACTCATTTTATGACAAAAACACTGACGCAGCTGACCTGTAATTAATTACATTAAATGAAAAAAATATTTCTGAGATACGTGCAACATTTATCAGTTATATGTTTATTAATATGGTCGTATTTCGACAATCACAGATTCAAAATTCGAAAGATTTCATTCAACAGTACCGAAAATAAGAAAATACCAAAGCAGTTTAATTATCGTTAATCGCGTTCTTAAAACAGAGTTAGTCTGGTTTAAAAGATGATTATGGTTTGAGACTTCGCATTTCGAGGTTTTGAGGATCGTGGATACATGAGGTATGTCATCGATAAACCTCGATTCCCAAAACTGCGAAATCACGATGAGATTAAGTTAGGCCTTAACTTTTGAATTAGTAGATTAATTAATCAGGATTAAAGACTAACTTCCAAAACAAGGTTAATTCGGTCTAAACACAGATTATGAATCGGGACTTCGAGTTTCGAGATTTCGGGGATCATGTTGACAAGAGGTATGTTATTATTGAACCACGAATCCCGAAAGTGCGAAATCACGATAAGATTAAGTTAATCCTTAACTTCCGTATTAGTGAATTAATTAATCAGGATTTAATCTAACTTTCATTCTTTTGGGAAATCAGGGATTGGGATTTCGTGTTCAATATGTATTAAAACATATGTTCTCAGTAAACCCCGAATCCTGAAATTTTTTTAAATTTAATCTTAACTCCTTTAGGTTTTAAGCTTATCATGATAAAAAAAATAACTTTATAGAAAGCACGTCGGGACTTTTATAACATTTTTGGTTTTTTGCCTTTTATTATTTAAAGAATAAAGCTTGTCAGGATTTCGGTACCGGCCTTTTGGAAATGATAGTGAGGGTTATGCTTTATGAAAATCCGAAACCCGAAAAAGGAAAATTTTAGTCTTTGAAGATAAAAAATTTAAAATTTGTTTCAACACCCCCTATCTTCAAAAATAAAATCAAATTTTTTTTGCTCAAAAATAAAATTTTATTTATTTTGCCCAAAAACTATATATATATTTTTAATTAAATAGTTTTCGACACACAACAGAAATCCTACGATGAATTTTCTATATAAACCAAGAAATTTTTCATCACAATTGCGACGCACAATAGAAATCATGCAACGAATTTTCTATATCAACCACAGAAGTTGTCATTGCAATTTCGACGTATAGCAAAAATTCTGCACTCAATTTTCTCTATAAACCATGAAAGTTGTCTTCGCAATGTCGACGCACAATAGAATTCCTGCGACGAATCTTCTATATATACCACGAAATTTATCGTCACCATTTCGATGCACAATAGAAATACTGCGACGAATTTGCTATATAAACCACGGAATTTGTATAGCGAAATCCTCGCTATATACCATGTTGTCGTCACAATAGAGACGAACATTTCGATATTCAATTCGTCGCAATGGTTTCACTTACTTTGCCTATATTGTCAAGTGTGCGACTATTTCCCTACTGTGTCGCTCTTTCGACGAATTCTTCACTTAGTCGTATTGGCGACAATATTTCTTTTTTTGTCGCAATTGTGAGAAGTTCCCTACAATCGTCACTCTTGCGAAATTAATTCAAGTTCGTCAAACTTGCCACATCACATGAAATGAAGTTTGAGAGATTCAATATTTGTCGCAATATCCACGATATAACGTCGCAAGAGCGTCGAAATAGCCATCACAAAATGACCCAAATTTGCTAGTGCAATAATTTAGCCTCCTATTTAAGATCCTCCAAATGCTATGCAACTGGCTGGAAATGTAGATCGGGGCTAGATAAACCCCCTGGTGAAGTCTCTAGTTGAAAGATGAAGATTTTCCCCTCCAAACTGACTAGATATCTTTCCACAGCGCACCCTCCTTCTCTCCAACTCTTGCCAAGCTCCAAAAAATCAAATTGTAAGTAAACCTCTCTTCAAATATGTTAGGAATGATGGTTGAGGCCCTACAGAGAAAACCCAAATGACCAATAGTTCAAAAACCTCCTCTAACTCCTGGATCAAATCTTTCTTCCTTCAATGGTGCGCCCCCCTTGCTGAAAACCCCCAATTTTACGTCCTGATTCTTCCTTGAATGATTGATGGTACCTTTAGCTGTTGTAGAATGGTGTGGGTGGAGTATTGCATCCCCGAGACCAAGCTTGGATCAAGTGAGGTGGGATATTTCACCACCAATTTGATCGCTAGGGTTTGTATTCTCAAAACCCTCAAAATTGTTTGTGCTCAAGAGCCCAAAAACAAAATGTAATAATAATCCAAAGGTGAATGAGAAGTGTGCCCTTCATTTATTTTATACTGCAATTCTATTTTTTTGTTGAGTTAGTTAACCCCTAGGGCTAACTCCTATCTTTCCTTCACGTGCTTTTTTCTTTCCCTTAGTTATCTTTTCTTTTCAAAGTCAACTCAATAATATAACATTCTGATTAGCTGATGGATTTTAGCTGGCTTTCTACCCATAATGCATGAGACTATAGTCTAGTGGGGAAAACTAGACTACTGAGTCTCTCCAATCCTCTTCATCAAGAGATGGGAGACATTACAAACTACCAACAAACACAAGAACAAACACTTGTTGTTGCAGTGCAACTCACTCAAGAGTTCACTCTTTAGGACTAATAGCCTGGCTCTTCAGTTTTCATCTCCAATTCACTCTAAATATGCTCCAACATGCTCTATAATTCACCCTCCATGTCTGCACCAGCTCCAAGATCTCTTTCTTTCTCTCTACTTGATCCTCATGCACAAAAACTTAACTCTCTAAAATTGTTGTCCCAACCCATACAAATTTCCTCTCCTTTGTCTTTCTTGCTTGAATCACACACTTCCCCAAGATGATTGTACTTATCCCCCATATGCCTAATAACTATGGGATGTGACTACTTACACCCACCTCCCTCTTACATGTATTCAATGACTGGATTTGGGAACACTCAATCAAAAATTGGAAGGTTCATATACAAATAACAAATTTAAGAAAATGGGTTGAATTAATATACGTGGGTAATTCCCCCTTGGACCCCTCTTGGCCAATATCGTAGATAATCCCCTCTCTTGTGGATTAATTCATCCCCCATATCTTTTTCATGTCCGCTTAGAAGCTGGTATCACATTTTATTATTAAAACATTGAAAAAAAATCCCCATATTACATCACTTGGCCATAGCCACATATTATATCCACATAAGCATTAATTAAACTGGGGATTATAATAAAATAAACAGACATCAATTAAGATTATATTATAATAAAATAATATAATAAATGAACATTTCCTACCATAGCGTAGCAAATCCAATGGCCTGTTCATCGACGCTTCGAAGGTGCCTCTGACGGACCTATGTTAGTATTGCAACGACCTCTTAGTGGATAAAAATTTTCCACAAAATGCCACTTGTAATCCTTTTTCATCGAGCAAACAACATCTAGATATGGTCTTCATAGTTGCGATGTTGAGTTTTGATGAAATTTTGGTATATTAAATCTCTCTACAACTGCCACTTGGTAGGTTTGTACGTCGGAGGTTTTGAGAAAGTGTTTTCATTGATGTCAAAGTGGGGATATTCTTGAGTGTTGAGAAAGTGTTTTCATTGATGTCAAAGTGGAGTTTTATCAAAGTAATTGTTGAGTTAGCGTTGGCTAAGGAAATGAAGTGATCAAGATGAATTTTTCAATATGGGTTTACATATTCATTAGTTACTCTTGGAGGTGTTCACACAACAATAATTTATTTATGGAAGAAAATTTGAAATGGTCTATTGAAATGGTCAAGGTCTTGACATGTTTCAAGAAAAATATTGTGGGCTTATACCATGGTATTGATTTTTCTATGGGCAACAAAACCACTACAAGAAGAACAAAAAGGTGATGCAGGAACCATAATCGTGTTGCAGGAACCAAAATTATGTTGTAGGAATAACGTTGCAGGAACAAGAACGACTCTGCATGAATTGTGTTGCAGGAACGGGAACAATGTTGCATGAATCATGTTGCAGGAACATGAACGATGTTGCAGGAATCATGCTATAGGAACGAGAATGACATTGTAGGAATCACGCTGCAGGAACAAGAATGACGCTGCAGGAATTATGTTATAAGAAAAGGAACAATGTTGTAGGAACATGAACGACATTACAAGAATCACGTTGTAGGAACGTGAATGTTTCTGTAGGAACAAGAACATGAAATAATCTGAAGGTTTAGGAGCTGCAGGAATAGGAACATGAAAAAATATGAAGGTTTAGCAGCTGCAGGAATGGGAACAAGAATGGATACGAAGGATTAGAATATTCAGGAATAGTAACATGAATGGATTTGAATGATTAGCAGCTACAGGAAGAGCATATCTACAGTATGAGTCTATAAAAGGAAGGGATTGGGAACATGAGGTTTGTAATTGATTAAAATTTGATTATCTTATTTATTTAAGGGTGGTATGGTGGTGCAAGGAAGAGGATTGGTGTCCTCATAACAAGTTGGTTCTTGGAAAGTTGGTTCTTGCATATTCTAAGTGGGTGCTTATAGAGAGGATTAGTGTCCTCATCCTCATAACAGGTTGGTTCCTGGAAAGTTGTTTCTTGTAGACTGTAAGTGGATGCTTACAACGAGGATTCATTTCCTCATCCTCTCAATAGGTTGGTGCCTATCAAGTTGGTTCTTGAAGAGTTGTAAGTGGGTTCTTACTACAGGGATTGGTGTCCCTCATAGGTTGAAGCCTGAAAAGAATGTAACGATATAAGAAGAAGAAGATTTGTGATTTTCTCCCGTATGGGTTTCCACGTAAAATATCTATGCACTGTGTCTTTATGTTATGGTTAATTCTTTACATTGCTTATGAATGACTATGTGATGACTAGTTGAGATGATAAAAAGAAAAAGTGGTTAAAATTTGTGTAATATTGATTCACCCCCCCTCTCAGTATTACTGAATATTCCAATGAACGAAAGTTGGATACGTTTGTCTGTTAGGATATTTAGACACTTAGGAGTTAGTTAAGATCTACTTGGTCTATTGTGTCGTTAGGTAAAAGTGTGTTTTCTAGTGTGTTTCTTTAGTATGCATTAGTATGCATTTGTAGTTAGGAAATTCAACGGTCACGATATGTTCCCGATATAGAGTGATAAGATGGTTCATACTCTCCTCGATCTTAATGGCCATTGATCCGTGGATTAACACTTGATTGGTCCATGATCTCTATTTAAAGAGCATGGAGGGTCATTTTCCGATGATCAATTGTGAGAAACTCTCTTGTAAAATCTCTTTGTAATCTTTTTCTTTGCATTAATAAACTGCTCCAAGTGGTCACGTTAGCTAGGGCCGTGGATGTTTCCCCATAGGGGTTTTATCACGTGAAAACATGAGTGTGTTGATATTTGATCTAGTTATGTGAGTGGTTACTAAAGGTGTTTGTCCTCTGTTGGAATACCTATGTTTTCGAACCTGGTATCAGAGCCTGTTTGAAGACCCGCTCCTGTTGTAGATCAAGATCATGAAGCCGAGTTGCCTCATCTCCATTTTATTTCATTTTCATACATTTATGGGTTGAAAGGAATGTTCCATTGCATCTGGAGCATGTGTTTCATTCAGGAACACTTTTAGTCTCACTCGAAAAGGTTTCTGTTTGCCCAAGATACGACCATTACAGTCAGATCCGGAGGTATAAAGCCTGAATACTCATTTTTTTAATTTCTGCAAAGTTTTATTTTGGTTTTATTTCAGTTTGTATTTTTTATTTATGGGTTGCTACTCTTTTATATCTGTGTATTCTCTTTTCCCCCCGCCCTGTGCGATCTTGAAAAATCAGAAACAGATAGGAAACGGTGCATCTTCTGGGTAAGCTAACCGATATCTAACCCTTGTTGTCATCGAGAATTGAAATTTTTTTCTTGTGTGAAAATAGGTTTTTTTTAGCACGCTCTCCAAGGCCGTCTTCAACAACAACAACAACCATCCTCCTTCTGAACATTGCAATATGTTTTTCTAGACCATTTGGTTAAAAAATTCCTTATTAAGTAAGAGGTCTTGAGTTCAAGTCTCTCTTTTGTTACTTTTTTGAAAAAATTCATGCTAAAATTGTAAAGTGTATTTCACTTCAAGTATAAAAGTGAATCACTATAAATAGATTTAATATTTTATTTTAGAGTTATTTATTTTGCATGCATCTTTTCTGTTATAAAGTAACTTCATTGTAAAAGTGATCCCCACTTCTCTTTATAAAAGTGGGTCACTTCATAAAGCAACTTACACTATCACGTGGTCAGTTGGTTATTGTTTATGCCTTTTCTTAAAAGGGCATAACTCTCACATCGGAAGTTCGTTTTCAGTGTCATTTTTTTTTAAACCGCATAAATTTTCAATATCTTTCCATCCAGATCATCAGTTTCAGTTTTTAAATCCACATTATCTACATATTTAATATGGATTCTACAAGTAATGTCTTGCTTACCAGCAACAACTACTTCCAATGGAAATCTCATATGGAAGATTTATTAAGAAGTAAAGGCTTGTACCGAATTACCTTGGGAAAGGAAAAAGAACCCACTGATGATGATAAGAAATTCAAATGGGCTAATAGGAGTGATGAAGCACGTGGACTAATCGGGATTTCCATCTCTCTTGATTTAAGATACCACCTCCAAGAAATTGATGACCCCGAAGAAGCTTGGGACAAGATTGAATCTGTGTTTCGTAAACTCAATATTATTCGAGCACAACAGTTAGAAAATCAAGTACTGACCTTGAGTCCAAGTGATGTTTCTTGCCTTGGAGACTATCTATCTAGGTTTAAAACACTCAGAATTTTATGTGAAGAATGTAAGATAAAAATGGAGGAAGAACGTTGCATCTATCTTATTCTTTCTAAGCTAGGTGGTGCATATTCCGTGCTTGTATCTACCTTTTATGCCATGAGAGAGGCTCTAGGGAAAACTTATGAAAAACCCACTCTTGATTCCTTTTGTGTTTCTTTGATTAGAGAGGAAGATAAGCTTGTACAATTTGGAGTGATCAACATTGTAGGTACCTCAAACAAAGCCTTAGTTTCCCAGAAGAAACATAAACTCAAGAATCCCAAGAAGAAACATCCTCGACACAACAAAAATCCATATAAGGCTCTCAAACCCACTCAGACAACTTTTTCTCCGAATGGAGACAAAGCAACAAAATATAAAAATAAGAAGACTGACAGACATTGCAACTTTTGTGATAAAGATGGTCATGATGAGTCCAAATTTTTCAAGAAGATGGAAGCTTTAGAAACAATGATGAAGAAGCACAACATCAGTGTTGATCCTACTTATTCCTCTTCTTCTCATGGACATGCACTTTCTGCTTCTGGTTTCTCCTTCAATACACCTTCTACTTCTATTTCTGATAAGTGGCTTATTGCTTTTGGAGAATCCTATCATATGGCTAAGGATAGAGACATATTTTCTACTCTAAATGAATGTAACACCAAGAAAATATTTGTTGGTGATGATAGATCTCTTAGTGTTGAAGGATCTAGAACAATACAAGTAGAAAATGGCCATTTCAATGATGTATTATGTGTTCCAAGTCTTTCTTTTAACCTTCTATCAGTATATCAAATCACTCATTCAGGTGAAGGTAAAACCGTAGAGTTTTCACCTCACCAAGTTGTAATCAAGGATCTAAAAGATACTAAGCATGTTACTGCAACTGGAATTGCTGATGATAATGCCAGGTTGTACAAGTTTGACAACTTTGAGTCATCAACTTTTTCATCAGTTTTTGTTGCTCATAGCGATGACTTGAGCAAACTTTGGCATCAGCACTTTGGTCATCTAAACTATCGCTCATTGCAACAACTATGTAATCAACAGATGGTGTCTAATCTTCCTCTTGTTTCATGCAGAGATGGTGTTTGTGTCGGTTGTGTTCTCGACAAACATCATTGGGATAGTTTTGAAAAATGTGCCTCTTGGCACGCCTCGAGTCCTTTGCAGCTTGTTCACAGTGATTTGTGTGGTCCACTTTCTTCTCCTTCTTTTTCTGGGTGCAAGTATTTCTTAACTTTCATTGATGAATTTTCCAGCCATACATGGGTTTACTTCTTAAAACTTAAGAGCAAAGTTTTTGACAATTTTATGGTCTACAAGGCCCTTGTAGAAAAACAATCTGGACATCAAATTCAAAGGTTAAGAACAGATAATGGAGGCGAATATGTGAACAATAATTTTACAAATTACTGCACTACATAGGGAATCCAAACGCAACACATTGTTCCATATACACCACAACAAAATGGTGTTGCTGAGAGAAACAACCACACATTAAAAGAAACGACTAATTGTATGATCCAATCTAATGGATTAAGTCTAAAGTATTAGGCGGAAGCCATCAAATGTGCAAATTACATAGTAAATCACACTCCCACAAAGGCTCTTAAAAATATAACACCGGAAGAAGATTGGAATAAAATTAAACCAGATGTAAGTCACTTCTGTGTATTTGGCAGTATAGCATGGGCTCACATTCCTGATGAGAAAAGGAAAGCATTACATCCTAAGAGTGAGAAGTGTATATTTGTTGGTAATTCTAAAGATGTCAAAGGTTACAGACTTCTTCAATCACATTGTAATGAAATCATTATTAGAAGAGATGTTAAATTTGATGAAAATCTCTTGGTCTATGAGCCTAATTTGGTGTTTATGCCTTCTTTGGCCTGCGAGCCTAATTCGGTAGTTGTGCCTTCTTCGTCCTGTGAGCCATCTTCGGCATTTTTGACTTCTTCTAATCTGGTTTCTTCTTCAGATGATGACAGTGAGGATGAAAATCCACCTTTGCCTGCTCACCCTCCTCCAGATGAGTCCTTTGAACCTGAACCAACACCAGTTCCATTGCTTCCTAGATGGGTTTGTTCAACACGAGAAGCAGTTGGTGATCTTGTCGGTGATCCTTCATATAAAAACCGGACACGTTCATAGTTCCAACGAGCCTATTTTATTTTGGCTCAATTTTCAAAAACTTATGATCCAGAGACATTTGCAGAAGCTTTGGGTCATCCAGATTGGGCTACAACAGTGAATGAAGAGTATCGTTCTTTAATGGAAAATGATACTTGGGATATTGTACCTCTTCCAAAAGGAAGAAAACTTGTCAGATGTAAATGCGTCTATAGAACTAAGTATGCATCAGATGGAAGTGTTGAAAGACACAAGGCTCGTTTAGTTTCTAAAGGATTTTCCCAAGTTGAAGGAATTGACTATCATGAAACCTTTTCCCCTGTAGACAAAATGAATTCCATCTGCCTTATTCTTGCCCTTGTTGCCTCACATAAATGGGAGGTCCATCAGATGGATGTTAAATCCGCCTTCTTGCATGGAGATTTGCAAGAAGAAATATACATGGAACAACCTCCTGGCTATGTCCAGAATGACTCTAGCCTTGTTTGTCGCCTTAAGAAATCTCGTTATGGTCTCAAGAAATCTCCCCGAGATTGGTATGCCAAAATGGACACCTTTCTTATTTCCACTGGATTCTCTAGATGTCATTCTGATCTTAATGTCTATACCAAGAAAGTAGGAATCCATCTCATAATCCTTTTCCTTTATGTTGATGACCTTATCCTTACTGGTAGTGACTCAAAACTTTTAAACCATGTGAAAACCATCCTTAAGAATAAATTTGAAATGACAGACTTAGGCTTTTTGCACTATTTCCTTGGTCTCCAAGTTTTGCAAACCAATGAAGGAATTTTTCTTTCCTAGTCTAAGTATGCCTGTGACCTTCTTTGTCACTTTCACATGGAAGATTGTAAACCAACCCCTTCTCCCTTCTATTCTGGAGTCAAGCTCACTTCCACCTGTACTTCTCCTGAAGTTGATGCCACCCTGTACCATCAGTTAGTTGGTAGCCTCTTATACTTGACTCATACCTGTCCTGATCTTTCCTTTGTTGTTGGTATTGTTGCCCGGTATATGAAAATGCCCCATGAAAGCCATAGGAAATAAGCTAAAAGGATACTTCTCTATGTTCGTGGTACATTTCAGTTTGAGATACATTACAATTCAGGGCAGACTCCTTTATTGGTTGGTTTCATTGATTCAGATTGGGTCAACGACCTTGATGATTGGAAGTCTACTGCAGGTTATGTTTTTAGCCTTGGTTCAGGACCTATCACTTGGGCCTGTAAGAAGCAACAATCTATTTCACTTTCTTCAGCAGAAGCAGAGTATCGAGCAGCGATAAATGCAAGTCAGGAAACCCTATGGCTTCGAGAGATCCTTTCAGAGTTTGGATTCCAGCACCAACATCCGACCAGCCTTTGGTGTGACAATCATAGTGCCATCAAGCTTGCCAAAGACCCAGTTCAACATCAACATAGCAACTACATCGAGCTACACATGCACTTCATCAGAAAGCTCATTCATGATCAAGTTATTGAAGTGCTCTTTTTCCCTACAAAAGATCAAGTTGCAGACATTTTCACAAAGTCTCTTACAGAAGTGAAGTTTTCCAAACTTCGATCTATG
>ML780398.1:93701-139459 GCA_009831015.1 Picea engelmannii
ATATTGGAGAAAACTTGATATATTGGGGAAAACTTAATACATATGGGTATGTGGGTGGAGGGATATATTGGAGAAAAATTGATATATTGGGAAAAACTTAATATATGAGTATGCAAGTGGGGATAGGAGGATATATTGGGAAAAAAAATAAACTTAATTTCTGCGGGGATGTGGGTGGGGTTGGGGGGATACATTGGAGAAAAAATGATATATTGGGGAAATTTTCTGTGTTGGGGGGATGTATTGGAGAAAACTTGATATATTGGGGAAAAATTAATAATTTTTCCTTGATATAGCCCTCCACCACCACCCTCACGCCCACCCCAACCTGCATATGGGGGTGGGTGGATATATTCGGGAAAATGGTATGGGGGGATATATTAGAGTAAACTTGATATATTGGGGAGAACTTAGTAATTTTTCTCCATTGTATCCCCCCCAACCACCCACTCAAATAGTTTTCCCCAATATATCCTCTCACCCACATATGGGAGTGGAGGGATATAATAAGTTTTCCCTAATATACCGCCCCACCCACCACCTTCATAGTTTTCCCTAATATATCCCCCCATCCCCATTCACATATGAGGGTGGATGGATATAATTATTTTTCCCCAATACATGCCCCACCCACTCCCATATGGGGGTGGGGTCGATGGATATAATGAGTTTTCTCCAATATATACCCCCACCCCCACCTGCATACGGGGGTGGGGGTCAGAGTAGGGAGATAAATTGGGGAAAATTTATTATATCCCTCCACCCTGACCCCATATGTGGTTGGGTGGGGCCTATATTGGATAAAAATTGAATAAATTTTCCCCAATATATATGGGGGTGGGGGTGGGGGTGGGGGTCAAGGTGGGGAGATATATTAGGTAAGACTTATTATATACCTCCATTCCCACCACCATATGGGGATGGTTTTGCTATATATTAGAGAAAACTTGAATACTTTTTCCCAAATATATCCTCTCACCTCCACCCACATATGTTTTTTTCCAAATATAACCCCTCACCCTCACCCCCACCATAAGTTTTCCCCTATGCATCCCTCCACCCCCATATGTTTATGAAGAGATATAGTGGGGAAAACTTATATATGTTGGTGGGGGGATATAGTGGGGAAAACTTATTAACTTTTCCCCAATATATATGTACAATTATATCAAGTGAGGAGACAATTTTGAGGGATTAGCATGTCTGCAAGAGATATATCTCTTAATGACTTTGTACCTCCCACAATTTGTCATATAAGTCTTATTCTTAGCAAACTATATGTCATTGAAAATGCCTCGATGTAAAATACAGTTTGGAAACTCTAATTTTCTATTTTTGGTGCCCAACATCAAAACTTTTTAAACCATGAACTTCTGCCATTAAACTGCTCACTTGAAACTAGTCTTGGTTTTGCAAAATATCATTTTGAACAACCAAGGGTTGAAATTAGGCATATGACATATTGTTGAAATTTCTTGGGCATCCCTATATCATCCCTATGCTCAATTTTCCCTTTGGTTTTGATTGAAAATAGAAACTGATCAATGAATTCATAATTATGAAATTCCCCCCCTAAGAGATGTGCAACTTGAACATTTCATAGGCTAGGCATACAAACTTGAAATTGAGAAAATGTGGGTTCGTTGGATAGCTTGTTCCAAGAACTACATGGAAAAACCATTGGATTTTTTGAAATGACAATATAATTCTTTTTACATTCTATGCAAGACCCAACTCACATGGAACCCACCTAATGACCAATGAAAGGGGACAATGTTGATTTTTTTGCAAACTGCATCACATTCAAAGAAATGTGACCTGATCAATGTGAACATATATTTTGTTCATATAGGAGGGCTTAGGGAATAAAAATAAACTGAAGATGGTCTCCCCAAAGGCCAAAAAATTGGGACCTTGAAACAAACCAACCAAGGCTAGATTGAATCAAGTTGTGTGCTAATGAGATCCCATTGGGCAGCCCAACCTTAATGGTTGCCATGAACATGCCTTGAGGGTGATGGTAGGCTAGAATATATTGTCAATTTGAAATTATATTAACCCTACTAATTCAAACTCTGTGAGTAAAGCCCAACCAATAGGAAAACCAAAACATTGTATCAATATTCCACTAAAAACAAGTGAATTAATATTGACGACTGATACTCTTCTAGTGTTTGATAAATCACTACGAACTTGAAATAACCACTCACTTTGTTCTTTCTTTAATGATGTAAGAACCATACTAATAAAAACTCCTAGTAGATGAAACCTCTATTTTAAATATTGCTTTGTAGATGAAACCTCTATTTTAAATATTACTTTGGATCAGAAGATATATACAACATAAATTGAAGAGTGCACATAACAAGAGATAAATGCAATGCATAGTGCAAATGTGGAAGTGAAAAACACATAAGACATTGAGTAGAGCGTGGAAGATAATATCAATACCGGTGCATCAAAAACACATTAAAAAACATGATGAGTAAATATAAAAGATAATGTGCTAAATAAATATGAAAGATTGCAAGAAGTGGAAGCTAAACATAAGGTATGAATAAACAAGATGAGCTGCAGAGCAGCAAGTCCCTGCCTTCAGGGATTGTAATCCATGCTACGTAGTTTGTTCCAAAGAGTAAATTCTAACACACCAGCAGAATATAATTTATTAATTCATATTACATAATAAATCAATATTAATCAGTATCGATGCCAGAATATACAACATTTATGCCAGATCTGCAAGGTTACATATAAAAAAATTGTTACAAGATTTCTATGAGCAAGTCCAAAGACTGTAATACAGGTTCAGTCTATAGAGTTTCTATTACAATATTTCTATGTGCAAGTCCAACGATTGTAATGCGGGTTCAGTCTATGCAGTTTGTTCAAACACACACACAAGAAAATAATTTAATTAATTTGTATTACATAATGTCAATACTTCGTCTAGATCTGAATCTTCGACCCAACACTAAACGGTATCAATGCCAAAAGACATCGCTACGAATGACAGTTGCTTTACAATTTTCTGGTGAGTATTACAAAGATATAGATATAGATTACAAAGCTGGTTGTCAATTATTTAAGGTATTCTCATCAATTAGAAGTTGAAATTGTTAAAAATTGAAAAATATGAATAACTTAATCTACAATTACATTAAAACTTTTGAATTCATTATTGTCTTTAATTTTTTTTTAGAACTTTAATTTGCACATATTTAAATTTTTCCATTTAACATTGTAAATGACATAATCACCAAAGCATCAACTTAATCCACAATCACCAAAACATCAACTTAAAATAAGGTTTACTTCAAGTTTCCATGTATAATTACAACTTTATAATTCATTGTTTCCTTTAAACTTTAATTTACCACATTTAAATTTTTCACTATAACATTATAAATGAGACAATCACAAAAGCATCAACTTGAAATAAAGTTTAAGTCAGGTTTCCATGTATCATTTTAAAGGACAGAGTCACCAAAGCATCAACTAGAAGACTGGGCATTTAATGACAATTAAATACAAATTATTTGTAATGTAACTTATAATTATGTATTATTGTATACAAATCTATGAACAAACTTGAACTATATTTTACATTCAATGGTATTTACTTTTTAATCACAAAAAAAATATCCCAATATAGCCTCACATTATCGAGAATCATCTTAAGATTTTCTGCAATCTTGAATTTTTTTGAAACACTATGCATTGGGCGTTCATAGACATTTACATACAAATTACTTGTCATCCAACTTAGCATTATTATACATAAGCTTCGAACTTATTATACATAAGCCTGCACAGGGACTATAGCTTTCGGTTAAGTAGTCCACCTACTTTGACTACGTAATACTTCACCACTTTTTTTTAACATATTACAAAGTTTTGTAAAATTTTATATTAAACCTAATTTTTTATTAAACTAAAAAAATTATTTAATATTTTAAATAAGTACATTCATTTCTTGATTGGTCTATGGATTATGATGGGATTTAATGGTCCCTTTTTTGATTGGTCTATGGATTATGATGAGACTTAATTGTCCCCTCTGTATGTTAATTTTTTTAAGTATTTGTAGACTCACAAAAATTATTTTTTGATAAATAATTTGAAAATGTTATAAAAGCACCATGTATTATATCTGCATGCAAGTTTTTGGTAGAGTTTGGGGAAAGGCAGTTGCAGTCCACTTGGCAGGATGCATGATCCTCGATCCTCTACAATGATCCTCCACAACCAACAATGAAACTTAGATTGATCCTCTACTGCTTGCAAAATTTCGACTCGGTCGAGAGACCCTGGAAGCGCATCAATCTATCTTTCCAAGCAGTCAACCCACCTAAGTTCACCTTCATAAGTTCGTCATCTTTCTTTTTTGTTGCTACAGCTGGAGTTCTCAGAATACTTCAATATAATGTTCGATCGATTGTTTGAGTAGAAAGCTCTCTGGATTGGCATATCCTAATGGGCTAATGCCTCAAGGTTTTGGCCATTCTTCTTGCTCATCCCGGTCATGGCCAATTAAGAAAGAAAAAGGGAAGTGGGCTCCCACTCATCCGAATAGGCGCCTACTTAAAGAAATGAAAATGAAATAGGTGCCTCCCTATTGCATGAGTGACGACTGTGTTCATTCGTCCCTTGTTGCCTATTTCACGTATCCAACATCCCTACCTACATCCGACGCTCATTTCTCTTCTGCTTGCTTATGATACATGAACACCACACAACGACAATCGCCGAATCACGAAATCCGATCAGGCTGTGGGCCCACTTCGGGTTTCGGCACTTGGAGAGTGAGTGGGTCTATGTCATAAGCCAACAGATGTCTCGAAAGCAAAAAACAGAATCGCTATGCTCTAAATCAATATGAGACGACCTTAAAACTTCAAAACCTGAGTTTACAAACTCAAAGAAATACTAAGTAAAAACAGAGAGCAAACCTCCAAAAATTTGAATAACCAATTCGATTCAAGAAGTGCTTTCAAGCTATCACTGATTACAATTTCGACTCTGGTATTTAAACACAAAAAATTACCCCTTCGATCTTCTAAAGGATTTAATCAAGGTGGTTGGAGTCTAGTTTCCTTGAAAGGTTGAGGCGGCCACCATTTAAGCAACGCAAGACAAATTAGTAATTGGAAGTTGGCCCTCAAGTCTTGAAGGGTCAAGATGACCACCGTTTCACCGTTTACACAGACAGTGAGAAATGATTACATCCTGACATACTCCCTCTTAATCATTTCAAAAAAAAAATGTGTAAAACAAAATTGATGTAAACAAATGCATTACAGCTTGCAAACCCCAATATTACTTCTATGGATTTTAAACAATTCATTTCCCAAAGGCTTCGTAAATATGTCTGCAAATTGTTCTTCAGATCGGAAGAACTGAACATAAATCTATTTATCAGTTACCAACTCTCGAATGAAATGATGCCTCGTATCAATGTGCTTACTATGTTTGTGAAAGACGTGATTCTTTGACAGTGCAATGGCAGATTTATTGTCACAGATAATTTGAGTTGCATCATTCTGGTTATGCAACAATTCATTCAAGGCCCTTCTCATCCACACAGCTTGACATGCAACTGTAGTTGTTGCAACATACTCGACCTCAATAGAAGATAGAGTCACAATGGGCTGTTTCTTTGATGCCCATGCCACCGCTCCAGATCCAAGACTGAACACATATCTAGATGTGTTTTTCCTGTCATCAATGGAACCTACAAAATCACTATCAGTATATCCGATCAGCTCAAAGTTTAATATAGATGTGTATCGGATACCAAAATTAGTTGTTCCAGCAACATATCTCAGGATCCTCTTTCCTGCTTGCCAATGAGTACTCTTCAGAGTCTCCATGAATCTTGAAATCAAACTTACAGCAAACATGATATCAGGTCTAGTTTTTGTTAAGTACATAAGTCTTCCAACCAGCCTCTTATACAGAGTTGGATCAACATATGATCCCTCATCATACTTACTCGGTTTAATACCAGTTGCCATTGGTGATGCAGCTGGCTTGCAATTCAGCATTCTAAACCTTTTCAACATTTCATTTGCATAGTTAGTTTGACAAATGAAAATGCCATCATCAAATTGATCCACTTCAATTCCAAGAAAATATTTCATCAATCCTAAATCAGTCATCTCAAACTCTGTTTTCATGGCATTTTTAAAATCATCTACTGATAGATCTCCAGTAAAAATCAGGTCATCAACATACAAACAGACAATCAAAATTTTACCTTTATGGTTTACCTTTGTATACATAGTTGGTTCACTTGGACTTCTGTTGAATCCAACACTGATCAGGTATTCATCAATCCTGCTATACCAAACTCTGGATCCCTGCTTCAATCCATATAAAGACTTCCTTAACTTGTAAACTTTATCTCTATGCTTATCAATCTCATAACCTGGAGGTTGTCTTACATAAACCTCTTCTTCCAAATATCCATTCAAGAATGCAGACTTGTCGTCCATCTGATGCATGATCCATCTATTCTGAGGTGCAATAGCTAAGACCATCATCATAGTGTCAATTCTAGCTACAGGAGAAAATGTTTCATTGTAATCAATATCGGGTTGCTGACTAAACTCATGAGCTACAAGTCTTGCCTTGTACTTTTCAAATTCACCATCTACATTCAGCTTAGTCTTATAAACCCATTCAACACCAATAATTTTCTTGCCTTCAGGTAAATTGACAAGATCCCAAGTGTTATTCCTTTCAATGGAATCAATCTCTTCATCCATTGCTTTTATCCAGACATCCTCTTTAGCAACTTCATCATAACTTACAGGATCATAAGCTATAAATGCAAAATTTGAAATCGGATCTACTTCTTCATTATGATCATACAATTTTCTTAAGCTTCTAGTCTTTTGTCCTTTAAATTTGTTTCTTAATGAAGCTAAAGTGGGATTTGATTCACTACTTACTTGTGAACCTGTTTGATGTCCACCATGTCCAGATGGTTCACCACGCTCATGAGTTCTTGGCATTCTAAATTGAGATGGGATGAAATCTGGTGCTTGCCTTGTTGGGCTTCTGGCTGCAAGCGTATGTACACGTGGAGCTATCTGTCCATCTCCTTCAGCCTGCTTAGCTCCATCATCATCTTCACGGGGTAACACAACTCCCTCTGAAATTGATTTGTCAATACTTCCATCCCAGGTTTCATCTTCTTTAAATTGAACATCTCTACTGATTACATATTTCTGGGTGATGGGATTGTAGATTTTATATGCCCTAGAGTCTTCACTGTATCCAACAAAGATAAATCTCTTGCTTCTATCATCCAACTTCCTCCTCATTTCTGCAGGCACATGTGCAAATGCAACACATCCAAAAATTATGAAATGAGAAACATTGCAAGTCTTACCATCCCAGGCTTCCTAAGGAACACGATCCCTCACAGTCCTGGCTGGACTTCTATTCAAGATAAAAATAGAGCATAGAACTGCATCTCCCCAATATTCATTTGAAAGATTCTTTTCTTTCAACATGCTTCGAGCCATGTCCATGATGGTCTGATTCTTCCTTTCAGCCACTCCATTCTGCCGTGGAGTATATCGAGCAGTAAACTACCTTTTAATTCCATGAACATCACAAAATTCAATGAATTCATTAAGTTTGTATTCACTTCATCTGTCAGATCTTAAGATTTTAATGGTTTGACCACTCTCATTCTCAACCATAGACTTAAACTTCTTAAAAACATCAAAGGCTTCAGATTTCTGTTTCAACAAATATAACCAAGTCTTCCTATTGAAATCATCAATGAAAGTCATAAAATAAACACAGCCAGTTAAATAAGGTGTTTGCATAGGTCCACATAAATATGTGTGGACAATTTCCAATGGAGCTTTTGCTCTGTAGGAAACACCTGAAACAAATTTCTCTCTGTGATGTTTTCCAAGTATAAATCTCTTACAAGAGCTTGCAGGCTGCTGAATACAGGGCAACCCTTTTACCATCTGCTTCTTCTGTAACAGATCTAAGCCACCAAAATGTAAATGACCATATCTCAAATGCCATAGCCAAGATTCATCTAAACTTCCAGCTTTATAAGCATTCAAAGAACCACTTAAATTATTTGTCATAACAAGTGGAAACATTCTATTCTTGGTCATCTCAAGTCTTGCAATCAACTGTTTGTTGGGTAATTTATCATAGATTGTGCATACCTTGTTTTTGAAGAATACTCTATACTTTTTCTCCAACAGCTATCTAACACTAATAACATTGCATTTTAAACCAGGCACAAAATAAAGATCATCAATATTTCTTCTCTGATTATTCTTAGTATAGACTAGAACTACACCTTTACCATTAACTGTAACCTTGCAGTCATTCCCCAGTTTTACTTCAGACTGAATACTAGTATCAATAGAAGAAAATAAGTCCCTATTACCAGTCATGTGGTTACTGCAACCACCATCCAAAAACCAAATATCTTTAGCACTTTCCTGAGTGACATTACAAGTCAAAAACACAGGATTTTGATCAAACTCAAACTCATTTGTGATATGTGCAGACTATTTTCCATCATCTTCCTGCTTCTTCCAACATTTTTTGGCAAAATTCCCAAACCTTTTACAATAATAACATTGTACTTTAGTTTTGTCATACCTATGATTTTCTTGCTACCAAGGTTTGTTGCTGCTCCCTCTTAAATTAGGAGGATTCTGCTGGAACTTCTGCTCAGACTCGGATTTAGATCTGTTGTCCCTTCGACCAAAAGATCGACTTCCTCTTCCATGATTATAAAACATTCATCTGCCTCTACCTCTGGTAACATGTAGTTGAGATTTGAAAGCATGCTCCATTGATCCTTCTTCATATCTAGATATCCTAGATTCACGAGCAACAAGAGAACCAGTTAACTCATCAATTTGCATTTGACTTAAATCCTTAAATTCCTCTATGGATACAACAACAGGTTCAAACTTCTTGGGCAAACTTCTTAGCACTTCCTCAATAACTCTTTTATTCACCATATCATCTCCATACTGCCTGAGCTGTTTCACAACACTCATTACTTGAGTCATGAAAGTATCAACACTTTCATTGTCCTTCATCTTCAGATTTTCGAAATCTCTTCTCAAGTTTTGCAACTTGACTGTCCTCACCTTGATAACAGGTTTCAAGAATGTCCCAAGCCATCTTCAAAGATGTAGCACTAGCAATCTTCATAAAAATGGATTCATTTAATCCTTGCTAGATTAATCCAAGAGTTTTGTTGTCCTTCTTCTTGTTTTGCTTCAACAAAACATGGTCAGCATTAGACAGAGCCAATTTTCTACTGCATCAACTAGCTCAACATAACCATCAATGACATAAGTCCACAAATCCCGAGAACTTAGAATCGTCCTCATCTGAATGTAGCAGGAATCATATGACTTCTCGCTCAAGATAGGAACCTGAATCTAAGAAGCATTGCTACCAGACACAACCATTTATAAAAATTGAAGGAAATCAAATAAACTCTAGCTCAGTAAAATTGCGCACCAACTGGTACAATCTGCAATCAATTAAGCACTTGCAAAATGAAATAAGCAGGCTCTGATACCAAATGTGAAAAACGAAACTCGGCGATCAATCGACGTTCAGGGTTCGACGTTTACAAATGCTCGACGCCAAGAACAAAGCATGCCAAGAATTGTCGAATCGCGAAATCGCGAATTAGCTATGGGCCCCTTCAGGTTTCGACGTTTGGGAATGCTCGATACATAAACACCACACAACGAAAATCGCTAAATCACGAAATATAATCAGGCTGTGGGCCCACTTCGGGTTTCAGCACTTGGAGAGTGAGCAATTCTATTTCATAAGCCAACAAATGTCCCAAAAGCAAAAAACGGAATCCCTATGCTCCAAATCAATATGAGACGAGGTTAAAACCTCAAAACCTAAGAACAGAAAAAATAAGAATATGACGAAGTGGGTAAAAAGCTCAACGATAATTCCTTGACTTAAACTAATATACAAGAAGTTAAAACTCGATCATTCAATGGTGGCCAGACCACTCAATGGTTAAGAGAAATTTAGAGGATATAATAGAGACTGCTGAGAAACATTAATGCTCTAAAACGTTTATGCAGAATGCATTGAGTGTACACCAAAAAAAAAACTTGTGACTGAGCATGACTCATCAAGAATGCTTAGTTGTACATGAAAAAACATGATTCATATTAAAATAAATTATAATCATTCCTTTGATCAACAATTATAATCCAAATATAAAATGATAAGTTCCATTGGAAAATGGAAATAATAGAGTGAGAAATGTAATTAACAAAAATCCAAACATTATTAGTTGATAATGAATGGCTTTCAATGTGAGTTTATGTACTTTTAACAGCCCCTGAAATAAGGAGGTTTAGTTGGCCAAAGGTTTTACATTCCGGATAGCCTTTGGCATTGTTCCCAAAGCCATCATATCACACCAGTCCAACTTCTGGTCCTGAGAGAAGATAAAACTGTGAACGTATCCATGGATAATCTCGGGCCTCATTGGGTACTTCTCTTCAACACTTTGATAGTTGATTAAACTAACATTTGATAATCTATAATAAGCTACTAACCTGAAAGAATCCCCAGTCTTTGCAGGCAGCTAAGAGCCTGGCCATCTCATATTCATATTCCCTGGAGGGGCCTCCACATAAGAGGAGTTTGGCCATGTCTACGAAAGGTATACATACATATATATATATATATATATATATATATATATATATATATATATAAACTGGTAACAATGGAGGTTGTTCCGAGGAAGCAAGAATGGACACGTATCTCTCATGGTATTCTATGCAACCATGAATTATATGCTTCTAACCTCTTATATAATTGTCTGGTCATCTGTCTCAGATCCTAGACAACTCCAAAAAATCTCCATGACAAATGGGAGGATGGAGCTCATTTACTATTACTTTTCTCGCTTAGAGTTGAGGAGCAAGATCTTTAATATGTTTTTCTCTTTTGCTTTAATATGACATTGGTTTTCCATGTGCTAGTGAGACATTGGTGCAGGGATTTGACACTCCTTTCATATTGCGTTTTGAACCTAACACAACAAAGTCTAATATTTCCTGCTATGCTATGTAATAGCATGTTGTTTAATTATGTCAGGAACATGTGTGGGGAGGTGGTCATTCCAATTCAAAGGAACACACCCAAAAAAAAAAGAAGTCAATATTAAATCTTATCAGTATACCTAGATTGACTGCACCGTCTATTGATGATCATCACATATATAAATAGAGAATTGACACCAATATACAATATAAAGGCTACACAAAATATACATAGCTTTACTGGTGAAGAATATACATGGCTTTATTTGTGTTGTTAATTTGAGTGTCTAGTTACAATCCCATAAAATCAAGAATAATACCGCACTCATTCATCTCCACTTATCCTTTTCAGAAATCAATTCCATAATGCACACAACAAAAAGTTTGAGGTACCCAAATAAGTTTGGTCACTAATGATTTATATACACCATTACCATTAAAAACTTTATAATTTTAAACTACATGATTTTTACAAAGTAGTAATTAATTAAAGAACATGTATGCACTAGGCTGAAGCTCAACATGCTTATATTAATGGAGAGGTCAATGGATAAGCGAAAGAGCGAAGTATTTCTCAGCAGTCTCTATCAGCTGGGGCTCTCTAGGTTCTTTTCCATTTAGAGCTGCTTTGACAAGAGAGCCCCGAAATAATATGAGCAATAGGAGAGAGCGTCCAATTTATAACAACACACAAATTAAATAATAAAATCCCTTTTCATAAATAAAAGGTTTATTTTCATATTTTTATATTAAAAAATAATATATATCAAAGATGAGTTTCATAAACAAAAAATTTATATTTATATTCACATTGTATATATGAAAAGTTATATTCATTTGTAATTTTTATTATTGGGTTGATGATTATTCTTTATTCTTAGAGACTGCCCTAATCCATTGAATATGCTATTGTGTCTCGTCTAATAAAACACTTCATTCTCCTTTTTGTCACATTTTCATTTTCTTCCTCGAAGCTTAACATTACAATTATAATCGGCCTATATGAGATTGAATGTGGCTTCGTTGTCTTTTTTAAGTATCATATTTTAGAATTGTTTCCGAATAAAGTATGTCATGTTTTCATTTTTGGGTTTCGCTATTTTGTAGTAGAAAGGATTTATGTGGTTTGTGAATGAAGAAAAAGAGAATCAAAGGGGGTCATTTAATGTCATTTAGTTAGGAGGTTATGTATTTAAAGTGACATTAAATAATTAATTATTTAAGCATTAAAAATGTATTTTTAATGTTTAATTAATAATTGAAGGCGAAATAAGGATTATATTTGATATAGTCAAAAATGAAAAAATTATAGAAGACTTGATTTAGTCTAAAAGAGGAAGTTCTAGAAGGCATGGAGTAAGGATATATAAGGGGTTGGAAAAGTATAAAAGAAGGGTAACCCCTCACTTATCATTATGATTATGATTTGATATTGTATTGGAGTGCCCCTGTAGCCAACATTTTCATTGGGGTTTTGGGCAAAACGCTTCCATTATTGGTTTGATTTCGGTGGTGCAATATCCACTCTAGCTAGACAAGGAGGAGGATCCATCCATGATCTTCAATGGAGCTTCATCTTGGATTTGTTTTCAGTTTTGGATTGTAGTGATCTTCTTGGAGAGGTTGTGGAACTTGGAGGGTTGGATCTCATATGTTGAGGTTGTTTTCAGTTTTGGATTGTAGTGATCTTCTTGGAGAGGTTGTGGAACTTGGAGGGTTGGATCTCATATGTTGAGGGGGCCATGACATGATTCCAGGTTTTTGGATTGTATTGTGTGTTTTCCATTGATGTATTGCAGATGCTATAGAAACCATTGGATTATTGTATTTAGTCTCTATTCAGAATAAAATATTCCATAATACTCTTCTATTCCAAGTGTATCTATGATGCTTGCAATATGTTTGACAAAATGTCTTTATCAAAATGAATGCAAAATATTTGTGGAAAAATAACATAATTGCATAGAAATTCATAAAATATCTACTTAGTTCTATTGGGGATATTAAAGTGGTATCATATCTAGTGATCTTGCCAGCATTCAAAGCACTTTCCTTGGCTAGAAAAGGAAAAAAAAAATTGGGGTCTTTTTGTAGAATTTTTTTTGGAAGAAAAAGGGGGCCGCGAACTTCAGGCTAAGATATGAAACTTTCAAAGAAAAAATTGCCAAAAATAAGTGGGTATTTGAATTCCTATCGGAAAATACCCAATTTAAAAAAAAAAAAAAATCAGTTGAAACGGAGTCTCAAAACTAAAGTTATCATCATTTTAATTTCGATAGTTTTTCAGGGTTTTCTGGAAAAAGCCACACGATTTACAGTGAGGGGAAACAGTGGGAAAGAAATCAGATTGTGTTCATATAGTGGATAATAAAATATGAAGAAAAAACATGAATCCATAGAAGAATATAAGAAGAAACTAGAGTCATTATTAAGGTATCCCGAATTTTGGTAATATTGTAGTAAGTGCATAGCTTACTGCGACGAGTATGAGAAGTTTAGTGAGGATGTTATGCCATTAGGAGATTATATCACCATCTAGACTAGGAACTAGACTAGAATTCAAACCAAGGATTCCTTGGAAAGAACCGGGCAAAAAGTGAAGGAAGACAAGCCGAAAAAATAGGTAGAACAATGTGCATCCATCCATACTAAGGATGTAGGCAAGAAGGAGGTGTTGGCATGTTTATAGGAAGAGTGTGCTTGTCATCGATGGAAAGAACAGAAGGTGGAGAAGAAGGAGAGAAAGATCAGGAGGAAGAGCTACAGTGGTCATTGGATCACCGATCCAAAGGACCTTCAACTGAATACCCGACAATCGTTGGATCATTTTAAGTGGAAGGACATGATAAGATAGAAGAGCAGCACCGAAGATAGATCGAGCCATCGATCTAAGAACATGATAGACGAACAACATTTGATTCACGTCAAAATTTGCGAGGAGGTTACTGTTCGGGGAATTTCACTTCGGGAGAATTGGCAACTTGAAAGTTGAATTACCCAAAGCCTGAAGTTGGAAATGAATAAGGACCATTGAATCTGGAGAAAATGTAAGGATCGTTAGATCAGGGAGAACCACGTCAGCAGACCACGTCTACAAGGACATGTGGCAGACCACGTCAGCAAAGACACATGGTGCAATTAGACAATGACAAGTGTCAAGTTGAATCGACATTTCAGGCATGTGCAAATCATGAATCTAAGTGACATGTGGCAACTGCTCGGCTCGTGACATGTCATCAAGTGACTTAAGTAAGTTTTCTCACTCCAGGAGTTTTACTTTAGGAGTTTTACCACCAGCACTTTCCCAAAATCCCGAAGTCCTGAATGTCGAAGTCTCGAAGTGGACATGAAACGTTTGATCCGAGGATCACTTCAGGATAATTCTGGATCATCAATCTACTACAGTGGAAGGATAGTGTAAGTGGAAGTATTAACCGACAACAAGCGATATCCACCACTTATGACTTACTCAGCAAGTGATCACTTCAAAGGAAAATGGAGCAACGATTAGCCTAAAGTCCTGAAGTCCCGAACGCCGAAGACCTGAGGGCCGAAGAAGATCCAGGTCATCGATTTCCAGAAGGATGCATGGTAGAAATCTGTGTAGTTCGGGGAAAATGCTCTGGGAGATAATGAAGGAAGCGAAGTTGAGATTTGAAATCCTCGAAGCTTGAAGAGTCGAAGGAGTTGAGGACCATTGATATGTAGGAGGACACACGTCAACAGATCATGAACTCCAGGTGTGAAATACTCCGGAGGAAAGTAGAGAGTTAAAGCGTTGAAGCCCCGAAGTGAATCTCAACTGTTTATCGAGAAGGGTGCCAAGGGTCGTCGATTTGGTCTTGGTAGAAAGTGTCGAAGTCCCGAAGCAGACTAGAGCCATTGATTTGAGGAGGACACATGGAAGGAATCTATGGAATCCAACTAAAAGCGTTCTGGGAGAGTGTAAAAGTTGAGAATTGAAATCGTTGAAGCCTAGAGTAGTGAAGCAGATCTCGACCATTGATCAAGAAAAGGGACACACATTAGTGGATTGTCAACTCCGGAAGATTAACGTATGAAGGAAAGCAGGGTTTGAGATTTGAAACTCTCGAAGCCCGGATCATGAAATAATCCATAGCCGTTGATTTGGAAAGGAGCTACGTGTCAACAAATCATGGAGATTTGGTATTGCATGTGGAAGGAGGAAAGGAGGAAGATAATAGTTCTTGATCAAAAGGCATCTCCAAGGGATTGGAGATCAACGGTCGAGCTCAATTGTGGGGTTAGAACATGCTCGGGTCTTAAATTTTCTTGAGCGGGCCGCAATCAAAACCATGGTATCTCCAAAGGCATACGTCGAGCTCTGTAGTGAATTGCGGGGCAAAAAGAGGGTTTCCTTCAAACCTCCTTTGGTCGTGCCTGCAATCGTGTGGTCACGTGATAACATCATCCAAGGTCACATCAATGGAATATAGGGGAAGGAGCTAGCTTTGATAGGCTGCAGATCAGAGGTTACGCATTGAAAAGTCGAAAAGGCCTCAGCGTGTAAAATCCAATGGTGTTGATCAAACAAAATCTGATCGAAGGGTTGTTGTTTCATTTCATGGTTTCTTGATCACTTACGAATCAATTACACTAACTGAATCATTGTTCTTGAGCATTGGAATCATGATTCCTGAGCATTTTTTAGATTCTCTTGAGCTTTGGAGATGTGGAGTGTAACAGATGATGAGAGCAGGAATAAAAGTAAAATTTCCTGACAGAGAAAGGTTGTTATTTCTTTGCAAAGAAAGTTGGATAGTTATTCACGTAGGTAGAAGGCATCCAAGTGTATGTGTGAAAGTGCAGAGGGGAGGCATAGTGCATAGAACAGACATGACGCATAGAGCACAAAACACAGAAGAATAGAAAGCGCAAGAAGATTCGAGCAAGAAGACACTAATGCAGGCAGAGAAGAGCAATGTAGCAAAACAATGATGAGACTGGTAAGCCATTGATAAATACTGTATCACTGTAATAAATTTTAGCAATCAAATATTTATATCTCAGGGTAGTAGGGTGGTGCTAGGGAGGACTATTGTCCTCATAGTTTCAAGTAGGTTCTTGAACATAGGGAGTTGTAGCTTCCATCTAGTTATAGCAAAAAAAACCAGGGTGGTAGGGTGGTGCAAGGGAGAACCATTGTTCTTTGTTATACAGGTTGGTGCCTATGTGACTGGAAGTTGGTGCTTCCATCCAGTTGGTGCTGGAACACTCAGGGAGTTGGTGCTTCCTTCTAGTGGGTGCTAGAGAAACCAGGTAGTTGGATCTCCCAACAAGTTGCAGCTTGTAAAATAGAGGTGGTAGCCTCACACAGAGTTGGTGCTCATAAGAATGATAATGTACAGAAAATAAAGACTACTTATCATATTAAGAAGAAGAGATTTTCTCCCTTTATGGGTTTCCTCGGGAATATCTGTCTCTGTATACTTCATGTGTGTGATTGATGTTGAATACTCTATTTCTTACTTCCTTGAATTATTGTGATCATCATTGAGTGTTCTGTAATGAGTTTAAAATGGGTGTAATTGTTTAAGCACAATAACCACTGATTCACCCCCCCCTCTTAGTTGTCTAACAATTGGTATCAAATTTGGTTCCTTTTATCTAAGGGTAGATCCTAGAGCTTAAACATGACTAGCCATGAAGGAACTTCAACTAGTAAGGCTCCCCTATTCAATGGAACAAACTTTTCCTTGTGGAAAGTTAGGATGAGAACCTACATAATGGCTTTAGGTGCAAATGTATGGGATGTGGTAGAGACTGGTTATGTAAAGCCAGTTGTACTAGCTTCTAAGAATGACAAGCTAGAATTAAGCTTCAACGTTAAGGCTATGAATGCTATTCTGAGTGGGCTTGTAGAAGTAGAATTTGTAAAAGTTATGCACTTAGAATCTACCAAAGAAATGTGGGACAAACTCATTAACAATTATGAAGGTAATGAGAAGGTAAAGGATGACAAGCTTCAAACCTACAGATTACAGTTTGAACAACTAAAGATGAAAGAGGATGAAATTGTTGGGAAGTACTTTCTGAGAGTTGAAGAAATAGTAAATGCAATGAAAGGACTTGGTGAAAAAATTGAGGAAGCCTCTTTAGTTTAAAATATTTTAAGATCTCTCCGTGATAGATTTAATCCAAAAGTTTCTACAACAGAAGAACTGAATGATCTTAAAATTCTTCCTATTGACCAACTCCTAGGAAATATGACTACTTATGAAATGATGATAGGTAAAGATAAACCCACCTCTAGAGAAGCATCATTTAAAGTAGATAAGAATGAGGATTCTGAGCCTGATGAAATGGAAGAAAGATTTCTAAGAAGACTAAAGAAAGGACCAGGAAAGTACCAAGGCAAGTTGCCCTTCAATTTTTTTAACTGTGGAAAGATAGGTCACTTTTCATATAAGTGTCCACACAATAAGAAGGACCAGAAATATGAAGGTGAAGAGAGGTACAAATCCAAGAGATTTGGTAAAAAGAAAAATTTATCTGTAAACAATGATGACTCTTCAAGAGACACAGATAGTGATTCTTCTTATGAAGATAAGGTTAATGACTTTATGCTTATGGCAAAAGAGGATTATGATTATAGAAGCACAGGAAGTGATATCAATTATGAAGAAGCTGTGGTTGAATTGGAAGGAGAACTGATCAATGCCCTAGAAGAAATTGCTAGACTCGTATTTAAGAAGAAAAAGAAAAAGTAATTGTTGATACAGTTCAAGAAAGAGAGTAAAAAACCTGATGAAGACTTTTTCCTGCTAAAAGTGGAATTAGAAGAGGCAAATAAAATAGAGGACATTCTGAAACAGTAGTTATTAGAGAAGAATGAAAGATGTGAAGCCTTGGAAGAAGAGGTAGTAAAAACCAGAAAAGAGATGGAGAAGTTTAAAACATTGTATCTCCAAAATATTCCAAGCATTAAAGCGTCAGCAGAACTAAATGACATTATGAGAAAACAAATATCTCCTTTGTTGAAGACTGGTTTAGGCTATGTAAGTGGTTCAAGAAGCAAACAACCAGAAAGCAAAGAGCCATTAAAGATGATCATGTTCCAAGTCAGCAGACAATCAGACCTTGTGAGTACTCTGCCACCAAAAGCTAATAAAGACAAGATGATCCCTGATAAAAAACAAAGATATTAGAAGATGGAAAAACAAATGCCAAGAATAAGGCCATCCTTCAGGTACCAAAATTTCTTCCATGGTTATTGTTTTTACTGCTTTATTTGTGGCCATAAGATTGCAAATTGTCAATTTAAGTTTAGAGACATGCAACTGAGGATATCAAGAAATAAACAATCTTTGCAACATAGAACTAAACATCTAATGAGTAGACAAAGTTGCACCAATCACTTTGACCTATTGAACAATGAGCTCGAACACCATAATTGTCATAACTTTGACCAAAAAGCTACAAATTGCCATTTGAAGAATTATAAAGCAGATCCAAGGATAAAACCCTTAGCTAGAAATTCCAAAACATGGAAGAAGAAAGATAGTGAAAAATGTGGCCTAGTACTTTCATGTCAAAAACAAAAAGACCCCTGGTATATAGACAGTGGATGTTCCAATCACATGACTGGAGACAAGGATAAGTTTATGTCTATAAGTAAAATAAAAAGAGGAAATGTGACCTTTGGATATGATGAACTAGGTAAAATCAAGGGTAAAGGGATGATGAGTTTGAGTAATGGCAAAGGAAAGGCCTAGGATGCTCTACTTGTAGATGGGCTGAAACATAATTTGCTCAGTGTAATTCAAATGTGTGACAGAGGATATGAAGTGGTGTTCACTTACAAAGATTGTAAGATAAAGTCTATAAACTCAAGACAAGTGGTGGCTAAAGGCATAGGGACAAATAATAATGTATTTATGTTTAAAGAAGATAGAGAAGAGTGTCATATAAGAAAACATGATGAAAGATGGTTATGGCATAAGAGACTTGGACATCTAAAATTTGACCACTTGATCAAGATCAAAAATCTTGAGGCAGTAAAAGATCTTCCAAGAATATCAAAGCCACAATATTCTATGTGTAAACCCTACCAAGTGGGAAAGCTAACCATGACATGGTTGAAATCCAAAAGCTCTACTTAAACAAAGAAACCACTCCAATTAGTTCATATGGATCTATGTGGACCATCAAGACATGGAGGCATAGGGAATGAAAACTACTTCATGCTGATCATTGATGATTACTCCAAACTCACTTGGGTTGTTTTTCTCAAAGAAAAAGCTGAAGCATTTGAGAAATTTAAAATATTTAAGGATTTAACTGAGAATCAAACTAGCAATAGGTTAAAGGAAGTAAGATCAGACATAGGAGGATAATTTATGTCAAGTGATTTCAAGGAATTATGTGATAAACATGGGATCAAGAGAGAATACACAATCCCAAGAACTCCACAACAAAATGGAGTAGTTGAGAGGAAAAACAAAACAGTTCAGCAAATGGCTGGGTCAATGATGAGTGAGAAGAACATTGATCAAAACTACTGGGTAGAAGAAATACACACAAAAATCCATATTCTTAACAAAGCCCACCTCAGACCACACAGTGATAAGACACCTTATGAACTGTGGTATGGAAGACCTGTTTCAATCAAACACTTCAAAGTCTTTGGGAGTAAGTGATACATAAAGAAAAATAATGAAAACCTTGGCAAGTATGATGATAGGGTTGATGAAGGAATATTCTTAGGATATGATACCAATAGTAAAGGATATATATGCTTTAATAAAAAATTATATAAATTAGTTGATTGCATTGATTTAAAGGTTGATGAAGGAGTCCCAGTAAGAGAGGTGAGGAATATTGAGTCTTCTACAGAGGACACAACTGAAGTTGAAGATGAACAGGTCCAAGAATCATAAGGAGAATACTCTGAGTTAGATACAAATACTCTATAGGACTCAAACCAGGAGATCAATACAAAGACACCCTCCAGAGTTATTAAGAAGAATCATCCTGAAAATCAGATAGTTGGTCATCTAAACCAAGGAGTTCGGACAAGAAAGCAGTTGAATAATGTCTCAGAACAATCTCATATTTCCTTTCTGTCTTTGCTTGAACCTAAAGACTTTAATGCAACCAACGAAGATGACCATTGGGTTAAAGACATGAATGATGAACTTGACCAGATTGAGAAAAACAATACTTGGGAGATGGTTCCTAGACCTGAAGGTAAAAATGTCATAGGTTCCAAATGGGTCTTTAAGAATAAATTGAATGAGCAGGGACAAGTTGTCAGGAACAAAGAAAGATTGGTCTGTAAGGGCTATGCACATATTGAAGGATAAGATTTTGATGAAAAATTTGCACCAGTGGAAAGATTGGAATCCATCTGAATGTTTCTTGCCTATGCATGTCATAAGAAGTTTAAAGTCTATCAAATGGATGTCAAGTCAGATTTTCTAAATGGATATCTAAAAGAAGAAGTCTATATGGAGAAACCAGAAGGTTTCCAACTATCAGATAACCTTGACTTTGTCTGCAAGCTGAAGAAATCATTATATGGGTTGAAACAAGCTCCTCGTGCATGGTATTACAAACTGGATAAGTATATTCAAGACAAAGGGTTCAAGAGAAGAATAGTTGACAACAACCTATATATCAAAACATAGGACAATTATTTTCTCATTGTGTTGGTATATGTAGATGACATCATCTTCGAGAGTAATAATTCTTCACTGGTAAAATTGTTTGCTTCTTCCATGCAGTCTGAATTTGAAATGTCTATGATAAGGAAATGTCATTTTTTCTTGGTCTGCGAATTACTTAGAGTCTGGAGGAATATTTCTTTCTCAGGAGAAATATCTAAGAGAAATGTTGAAAAGGTTTCAAATGGAAGATTCTACACCTATTAGTACACCTATGGTGGTTGGTTTCAAGCTAAGTAAAGATGATATTTCACCTGATGTTGATAAAAGAGCATATCGATCAATGATAGATAGTCTTCTGTACATCACATTATCTCGTCCTGATATAATGCAAGCTATTGGAATGGTAGGTCGTTATTAGTCTTCTCCTAAACAAATCCATTTAGCAGTTGTCAAGCGGATATTCAAATATTTGAAGGGTACAATGACTTATGGTCTTTGGTATCCTAGAAATCAAAATTTTCAATTAACTACATATTCAGATGTTGATTGGGAAAATTGTTTGGATGAGAGAAAGAGCACCAGTGGAGGTGCATTCTTCTTAGGTGATTCGTTAGTAGCATGGCTTAGTAAGAAGAAGGGATCTATTTCATTATCAACTACAAAGACATAGTACATTGTTGTTGCTACTTGTTGCACTCAGATTTTATGGATGATACAAACTCTTGTAGATGTGAAGGTAACCTATACTGATCCAATTCCACTTCACTGTGATAACACCAGTTCCATTAGTGTCTCCAAGAATCCCATTCTTCATTCAAATACTAAGCATATACCGATAAAATATCATTTTCTCAAAGAACAGGTTAAAAACAGAGTTTTTCAGTTGCATTATATTCCAACCATAGAACAAATTGCAGACATCTTTACTAAACCCCTAGCCATGAAACCATTTGAATATCTCTGTCAGTAGTTAGGTGTCATCCCTTCTCTCACCTAAGAGAGTCCATCCTGTCAGGGGGAGTATGTGTTGGTTGAATATCTGATACCTCCAAAAAGTACTGCAACAACTCAAGGGGAGCATGTTTTCTTTGACATTGATGTCAAAGGGGGAGAAAAGGTGTTGTTTGGATGCTACAGTTGGAGGTCTAAGCATAATAGTGCAGCCTTTTAGGGTGGCCATAAATGCCAAAGGGTCAGATTGTTGGCATGTTTACACGAAGAGTGTGCTTGTCATCAATGGAAAGAACAAAAGGAAAAGAAGAAGGTTGGAAAGCTCAGGAGGAAGAGTTATAGTGGTCGTTGTATCACCGATCCAAAGGACCTTCAACTAAATACCCGACAAGTGTTGGATCATTCTAAGTGTAAGGAAAGAATAAGCTAGAAGAGAAACATCGAATATAGATCGAGCCATCGATCTAAGAACATGATCGACAAAAAACATTTGGTTCACGTCAAAATTTGTGAGGAGGTTATTGTTCGGGGAATCTCACTTCGGGAGAATTGGCAACTTGAAAGTCGACTTACCCAAAGCTCAAAATTCGAAATGAATAAGGACCATCGAATCTAGAGAAAATGCAATGACCCTTAGGTTAGGGAGAACCACGCCAGGAGACCATGTATACAAGGAAATGTGGTAGACCAAGTTAGCAGACCACGTCAACAACAACACATGGCACAATCAGACAATGACAAGTGTCAATTTGAATCGACATTTTAGGTACATGCAAATCACGAATCTGAGTGACACGTGGTAGCTACTCATCTCGTGACACGTCATCGAGTGACACAAGTAAGTTACGCCACTCCAGGAGTTTTACTTCAGGATTTTTACCACCATCACTTTCCCAAAGTCCCAAATGCCAAAGTCTCGAAGTGGACACGAAACGTTCAATCTGAATATCACTTCGGGAGCATTCTCGACCGTCAATATACTACAGTGGAAGGATAATGTAAGTGGAATTATTAACCGACAGCAAGTGGTATCCACCACTTATGACTTACTCAACAGGTGATCACTCTGGAGGAAAATGGAGCAATGATTACCCTAAAGTCCTGAAGACCCGAACGCCAAAGACCCAAGGGTCGAAGAAGATCCAAGCTATCGATTTCCAGAAGGACGCGTGGTAGAAATCTATGCAATTCAGCGAAAAACACTCAAGGAGATAGTGAAGGAAGAAAAGTTGAGATTTGAAATCCCCGAAGCCCGAAGAGTCAAAGGAGCCGAGGACCATCGATATGTAGGAGGACACATGTCAACAGATCATGAACTTTGGGTACGAAATAATCAGGAGGAATGCATAGAGTGAAAGCATCGAAGCCCCGAAGTGAATATCGACCGTTGATCGAGAAGGGTGCCAAGGGCCCTCGATCTAGTCATAGTAAAAAGTTTTGAAGTCCCGACGCAGACTAGATTCGTTGATTTGAGGACGACATGTGGCAGGAATCTATGGACTTCGACTAAAAGCGTTCTGGGAGAGTGTGAAGGTTGAGAATTGAAATCGTTGAAGACCGGAGTAGCAAAGAAGATCTCGACCATTGATCGATAAAAGGGACACGCGTCAGTGGATTGTCAGTTCTAGAATATTAATGTACGGAGGAAAGTAGGGTTTAATAGTTGAAACTCCCGAAGCCCAGGTCATGAAATAAGATGTAGCCATTGATTTGGAAGGGAGCTATGTGTCAAAAGATCATGGAGATCTGGGATCGCACGTGGAAGGAGGAAATGAGGCAGATAACAACCATTGATCAAGAGGCATCGCCAAGAGATTGGAGATCAATGGTCGTTCTCAATTGCATGGTCAAAACATGCTCGGGTCTTAATTTTTCTTGAGTAGGATGCAATCAAAACCACGGTATCACCAAAGGCATACGTGGAGCTCTGTAGTGAATTGCGGCGCAAAAAGCGGGTTTCCCTCACACAGCCTTTGGTCACACCCATAATCATGTGGTCACATGACAACATCACCCAAGGTCACATCAACGAAAGATAGGGGAAGGAGCTAGCATTTCTAGGCTCCACATCGAAGGTCACACATTGAAAAGTAAAAAAGGCCTCTGCGTGTATAATCCAACGACGTTGATCAAACATAATCTAATAGAAGGGTTTTTGTTTCACTTCGTGGTTTCTTGATCAGTTACGATTCAATTACAGTAACTGAATCATTGTTCCTGAGCATTGGAATCATGATTCCTGAGTGTTTTTGAGATTCCTCACTTGAGCATTGGAGATGCAGAGTGTAACGAATGATGTGAGTAGGAATAAAATTAAAATGCCATGATAGATAGAGGTTGTTGTTTCTTTGTAAAGCAAGTTGGATAGTTATTTACGTAGGTAGAAGGAAGCCAAGTGTATGTGAGAAAGTGTAGAGGGGAGGCATAGCGCATAGAATGGACATGGCGCATAGAGCATAAAACACAGAAGAACAGAAAGCACAAGAAGATGCGATAAGGAAGACACTGATGTAGGCAGAGTAGAACAGTGTAGTAGAACAATGATGGGACTGGTAATCCATTGATAAATATTGTATCATTGTAATAAATTTTAGCAATCAAAGATTGATATCTCAGGGTAGTAGGGTGGTGCTAGGGAGGATTGTTGTCCTCAGAGTTTCAAGTGGGTGCTTGAACATAGGGAGTTGTAGCTTCCATCTGGTTGCAGCAAAAAAAACTAGGGTGGTAGGGTGGTGCAAGGGAGAACCATTGTTCTCTGTTATATAGGTTGGTTCCTGTGTGACTGGAAGTTGGTGCTTCCATCTAGTTGGTGTTGGAACACTCAGGGAGTTGGTGCTTCCTTCAAGTGGGTGCTAGAGAAACCAGGGAGTTGGTGCTCCCAACAAGTTGCATCTTGTAGAAAAGAGGTGGTAGCGTCACAAAGATTTGGTGCTCATAAGAATGATAATGTACAGAAAATAAATACTACTTATCATATTAAAAAGAAGAGGTTTTATCCCTTTATGGGTTTCATCGGGAATATATGTCTCTGCATACTTCATGTGTGTGATTGATGTTGAATACTCTATTTCTTACTTCCTTGAATTATTTTGATCATCTTTGAGTGTTCTGTAATGAGTTTAAAAGGGGTATAATTGTTTAAGAACAATAACAATTGATTCACCCCCCCCTCTCAGTTTTCTAATAGGAGGACCAAACAACAACCTATGATACATCATCATAAATATCTGATAAGGATGATGGAATTAGTGTATTGGATGGGTATACCTATGATGAATCAACACCAAAATAAGATGCATGACCTTATGATGACTTGTTCCAATTAGTCGATGTTGGGGATCCAACACACCTCACTATGTATGATGAGGTAAATCCAAGTGTGATAACACTCACGATTGATGAGGATTCAACACCATATCTTATGTATGATGTCGATGATGATGAGGATGTGATTGTACCTCGATAGGGTTTGGAGGACCAATTATTGGTCAAGGAGGAGAAAATTGTGCATGTGTTGACAAGGGGAGATGGTACTCATAAGTTTATTGAAGATCTTATGTGGAAGGTTCAGATAGAGGAGAGACAAAAGGGAGTGGTAGATGGGATCACTAGTTCTCAATTACACATCATCAAAGAAGCACTAGAGAATATGAAAGTTGATTACTTGCAAATGTTGATTTATAGGGACCTTTCTCTTAAGTTCATTGAAGACAAGGAAATGGATATTGAGGAGCTTTGTTACCAACTTAGAGTTGCATGCTCTTCATCATTGACAACAACAGAGACTCCACCATCTTTAACAATGGCGATACATGAGGGCATGAGTGGAACTCATGATATGAGGGAGGATCCCCTTGTGATGATTCAACACAAGGAGCATTCAGAGTTGTAGCTATTTGAGTAGAGTTTTGACCCAAAGGATTTTGATCTTGCGTCTATTTTTCATTACAGGGAGCATGAGCCATTTCTTTGGACTCAAGGCTTAGCTACATAGATAGTAGTTGACAAAATTCCTTGTGAACTAACCAAAAAGGATGTGTATGCACTAATTGATTGGGGAACAAAGTATAGGGTGGTTGTGGATAATCCACTCTGGGATATAGGTTCAATTGATATTAGTAGAGTGACTGATTCAGAGGCACGTATGGGATACATGATGGTACATGATGATACAATGGAATGTAGTGGTATACAACGATATAAAATAGTGTACAGTGGGATTTTGGGAAATTTCCAGACAAAGACTTCAGACATATCACTGAGTTTGGTCCACCTAGGATCGATGAGTGGATGGACGAGCCTCATGGAGAGGTATATCCATCAGATATTGATATTCTAATGGGATTTCACCAAAGTAGATACAAAGAGAAGGATACTTGTAGGGTTTCTCTTAGATGCTACCTTGAGTTCTTGGTCATACCATTGGGTTTGACGAAGGATCATTAGAGACAGTTAGGTGAGACATGGAGCATGAGGGAGAGCATACTCAGGCATGGGACATAGTACTCTCCCGATATTGATCTCCGATCAGGTTATCTTCTGGATAGGGAGAGAGAGATTGACAAGATGGATGCTTTACATTGTGGCCACATGATCGATATGTAGGATGTACATACACATCGAGAGGGGATCACTGACACTTTCTATTCTTTCAGATAGTGACACTGGAACCTAGTGCTTTTTGTCGATGCCAACAATATATTCAACATGAGATGGAGGACTCACCCGAGTCATATGAGTGAGGAGGGAAGGATTATGACCATGTTAGAGTTCTTTTGTTGGGAATATGTGGTTGGAGCTCAAGAGGAGATCCATATTGTATTGGATCAGTTCTTAGAGATATCAACCGATAAAGTGGTGGATGGATACGAAGGTCACACACATGTAGTTTATGAGCTCACACTTAGGGAGATGATCATGAGGGTTATGTGTGATTCACCTTTGGCAGGAAATTATGAGTAATTGCATGAGTATGAGGCACCACAAATTTCAGGACTCCATAGAGTACTTGGGTACATTGACAGTGACCGTGATAGCCAATTACCTAGAGCATTTTGATAGGAGACAAACAGATTAGGAGGCACATAGTTGACTCATATTAATTGGTTTCCACCAGATGATGGCATACTAGAGACTTGGCTCATTTCGATTCCTATGGTTACCAGTGAGGCACAACAATAGCTAGTAGGTATTGGAGGTGACTGACTCCCAACTTGGTGGTGGGATATAGGAATTCCTCTGAGTGACATATTGATTCAGATGATGGTCGACATAGTAGTGACAGGTATTGGTATGCTTTATTTTTGGGATGTCAGTAGAGAGGAGGTTGACACTTACTCTATTTGGCAGGACCAACTCGAGGCTAGCCATGGATTTGCAGACTTAGACTTCACCGAGACACCTTCACAAGGGAGGATTCATGATGGTAGTCTTAGTCTTTTCAGGGAGATCATATTGGGGTTTCAAGAGAGGAGGATGTAGAGTGGGAGCATTGGTCCGATGGTGAGATCAGAGTGGTGCAACATCAACATGGTGATACCTTTTTGGGATTAGTTTGGGAGCCCATGATTACATTGCTTGACAGTTCAACTACTATTAGAGATGTGACAACTGGCTTTGACTTTATGGAGTTTACTTTTGGGAGGCTTAGGAGTGGTTGCTTGGAGGAGTGGTCTTCTAAGGAGTTGACCACATTTATGCAACTTATAATTTTTTGGCTTATCAGGGTCAATCATGTGGATTCTTGTATCGACTCCTTACAGAGTGGTGTTATGAGTAGAGGGTGCTTAATGTCTTATAGGCTAGTGTGGGATCCTACTGTCTTTACCATATACAAGGTTCTTATGTTCACCTAGAGGGACTTTGAAAACGATATGTTGGCAGAATGTATGGATGATACTTGGATGATTGAAGTAGACATGAGGTGTTGGAATTTTTCCTTTGATACTTGGAGACAAGGTGTAGTGGGTGTTCTATCAGTTGATGACCACGTAGATTTCCCTATGATGTCTGATTTTAGATTTTGGATACATTGGATGGGTGTAATACTTGATAATGGATGCAATCCTTTGAGGCATTTCATATTGTGGATGCACAATGGGCATGATGGTTGGAAGAATATGATCAGAGTCACACACAAAATCAACATGGTGGTTCTTTTCTGAGGATAGATGGGACCCTAGGATTTCAGTAGGCGAGAATGTGGCATCTCACACAAAGGCAAGAGCGGGTTTTTTACTTCATGAGATTGGTTCTCTAGCAGATAAGTTCCTTGGTGGGTTGATCCAGTTGTTGCAACACAAAGTGGAATTAATTATGGGTAGCTTTCAAGAGAGTGTAATATACCAGATATAAAATGTATGCAGAATAGAAAAAAAATGCTAGTAATGGCAGAATAAAAACAATATAACCAGAACATTCACCACAATAACACTTAAATGATATAATAATAACAACAGAAATAGCACTTTGAATCTGAAAGCAATGTTCACGAGCCTCTTCGAGGGAGCAACCTCTAGTTGAGCAGAGCTCTATTACAATAATATCCAAGCTAGGGTTCTCATACCCTCGACTCCTATTTATACTAAAAAGAAGCATCTAGAGGAAGATCCTTCTAGAAGCGGAAGCTTCTATTAGGTCTTCTTACATCCACCTTATTCTATTTTATTGAAAGGCCTTATTAATATTGACCTTTATTACATCCGAATATATTGTTCAACCTATGTGCGGGTTAGGATCCTAACATTTCCGCCCCCTTAAAAACAACCTTGTCCTCAAGGCTTGAGATGAGGAAATTGCTGCAGAATGGTAGTTGGTTCCCAAGTGGCGTCTGCTAGAGTTGTATCTTTCCGTTGGACTAGAACTTTCTTGATGGTTCTTTGACATAGGCGACGCTCATGCTGGTCCAAAACTACTTCTGGTTGTATCCAAATGGATCCTTCTTCAGCTAACTCTGGAAGGTTGGTTTGAATCTGGCACTTAGCTCCAATCACCTTCTTTAAGCATGAAACATGAAAAACAGAATGTAGCTTTGAATGACTGGGAAAAGTTAACCGATATGCGACTTGTCCCACACGCTTGAGCACGGTATAAGGATCATAAAATTTGGGTTCTAGCTTCTGACAATGCTCGACCTTGAGGGAATTTTTCTTGTAAGGTTGCAGTCGAAGAAACACCTGATCTCCTTCTGCAAATTGACGTTCAAAGAGACCTTGATCTACTTGTTGCTTCATGCGATTCTGTGCCATGACCAAATTGTCTTTGAGGGTACGGAGAATAGCCTCTCAAGCTATAAGTGTTAGGTCAACCACATGGACCTTCGAGGCACCCGGTAAGTATGAGAGAACTAAAGGTGGCTTCTGTCCATATACCGCTTCAAAAGGAGTCATGCATGTAGTTGTATGGTATGAAGTGTTGTACCACCATTCAGCTAGGGGTAACCATTGAGCCCACTGATTTTTCTTTTTCAAGGCAAAACACCTCAAATATGTTTCCAAACACTTGTTGACAACTTCCGTTTGGCCATCAGTCTGGGGATGATAAGTTGTGTTGAGATGCAATTTTGTGCCTTGTATCTTGAACAGTTCTTGCCAAAAATTGCTTGTGAAAGTTGGGTCGTGATCAGAAACAATAGAGTGCAGCATTCCATGAAGCTTGAAGACTTGATCCATGAAGATTTGATCCACTGTGGATGTTGTAAACGGGTGTTGAAGGGCACAGAAATGAGCATACTTGGAAAGGAGATCAACAACCACCATGATGATGGATTTATTCCCTGATTTGGGTAAGCCAGTAATAAAATCCATAGAGTTATCCTTCCAAATACCAGGTGGAATCAGGAGCGGTTGTAGTGTGCTAGGCGATTTGACTATTTCTCCCTTGTTGTGTTGACAGACGTCACATTCAGCTACAAAATTATGAATGTCCTGTTTCATACCATCCTAGAAAAAGGAACGTTTGACCTTGTCATAGGTTTTGGTGAACCTAGAGTGCCCTGCTGTGGGTGTAGCATGAAGCTCAAAAAGTACTGTGTATTTAAGCTTTGATTGCTTACTTAAATACAAATGACCTTTGTATTGAAGTTCCTCATGGAGCTAAGAGTACCATGGGGAAGCTGGAGCATTGGACTACAAATTGTTGGATCAACTGCAAAATTTTGGGATCTTGTAGCCATTCCTGGCGAACGACTTGGAGCCAATCTGGTACAATGAATGAAAGAGAAAAAAAGGATCCTTCATCTTCATATTTTCGGGAAAGAGCATCTGCAACCACATTGTCTTTGCCTTTCTTATAAATGATCTCATAATCATATCCAAAGAGTTTAGCCACCCATTTTTGTTGTTCTAGGGAGGAAATGCGTTGTTCCAGAAAATACTTGAGGCTTTGATGGTCTGTCTTAATTTGGAATCGTTGCCTGAATAGATAAGGACGCCACAGATCCACGACATGCAAAATAGCCAACATTTCCTTTTCATAGATGGATTTTCCCAGATTTCTTTCAGATAGTTGCTTGCTGGTAAAGGCCAAAGGTCGACCCTCTCGCATAAGGACATCACCAATTCCTTTCCCTGAGGCATCACATTCCAACACAAAGGTCTTTGTGAAATCGAGAAGGGCGAGGACTAGAGTGGTGCACATGGCCATATTCAAGGTTTGAAAAGCTTGAGCAATGACTGGAGTCGAAGTGAAAGAGTTATTTTTGAGGAGAGAAATGAGAGGTACTGCAATCTTCCCATAATTCTTAACAAACTTGCGATAATACCCTGTTAAGCCTAGAAATCCACACAATCTCTTAAGATTCTTTGGGTGAGGCCAGTATTGCATAGCTACAATCTTTTTTGGATCCACCCTGATGCCATCTTTGCCAACCAGATGACCCAAGTATTCTACTTCTGAGGTGCCAAAAGCATATTTAGACTGTTTAAGGAAAAAGTCATGCTGAGAGAGTAGATGGAGAACTCGATCCAGATGAGAAAGATGGTCTATCCAGGTTTTTCTATAGATGAGGATATCATCAAAGAAAACTAAGAAAAAATGGTAGAGAAAAGGATGGAAGACATGATTCATGAGGCTTTGGAAGGTGGAGGGGGCATTACACAAGCCAAAGGGCATGACCAAAAACTCATAGTGTCTCTCATGAGTTCTAAAAGTAGTCTTGGGAATATCTGCCTCTTTCATACGTATCTGGTGGTAGCCCGAACAAAGATCTAGTTTAGTGAAGAATTGGGCGCCACTCAATTCATCCAGGAGGTCATCAATGAAAGGAATGGGGAATTTGTATTTGATGGTAAGTTTGTTGAGGGCACGGAAGTCAGGACATATTTTCCAAGAACCTTCTTTCTTCAAAACCATGACCACGGGAGATGAATAGGGGCTCGTACTAGGGCAAATAACACCTGCATTAAGGAGTTCCTGGACCATTTTCTCAATTTCATTTTTTTGGGAAAAGGGGTGACGATACAGACGGATATTGGGAGGAAGGCTTCTTAGTACAAGGGGAATGGAATGATCATGAACACCACAGGAAGGAGGGAGGCCTTGGGGAGTGGAAAAGACCAATTTATGTTTAGAAAGGATGGATTGGAGGTCTTGCGGTACCGAGGGTGTCTCTGTTGCTTGTATGGCATGGAGTTGGGTGATAACACTAGAATGACCCCTTTTGAGCAGTTTTTCCATGCGATGGGAACTAATGGTCTCAGGTGAACCTGTGGTGATGCCTTGGAACTTATATTGGTGTCTCTCCTGGTCGAATTGCATGGTTAAGTCTTTAAAATCCATGAGAATGGAACCCAAAGTCCTTAGCCAGTCTACACCCAGCACAATGTCACAACCTCCCATGTCGATAACAAACATATGGGATTTCAGGTGGTAGTCACCAATTTGGAGACACACATTTTCACAATGCCCTCCACATTTCATGGAACCACCATTGACAATCATGATTTGGAAATTATTGATGGCATGGATGTAGCAATGAGTTTCTTGGGCAATGCGATGATGAATAAAATTATGGGTGCTGCCACTATCAACTAGAATGATGACCTTTCAATGCTTGATGTAACTGATTAGCTTGAGGGTTTGGGGAGCGAAGAAGACAGTGAGAGCATTGCGTGAAATGACTGGTTCTACTTCGGGAGGGTCTGAGGGAGGGGTTATGTCAGTGGATTCAAGTGATTTAGACATAGAGGGAGTTTCTTCATCTTCTTTTGAAATATCCCCGGAGATGGTCGTAAAAAGATTTTTTTCTTTACACTTGTGGCCTGGGAAATATTTGTCATCACAGTCATAACAAATGCCTTTGAGTTGGCGTTCAACCATTTCAGCCCGGGTCAATTTTTGGATCTTTAGTGGAGCAGGGGGAGTAGTGGGGTTTACTGGTTTAGGGTGAGGGATGAAGGAGGGTTTGCGGTTTTGAGAAGATACAACTTGTTGTGCTTCTTTATCTCTTTTGGTACCCTCCACCCAACTCTCAGGCCGATCCATGAGGACATGGGCCCAAATTTCATCCTTGAGGCCGCTGATAAAACACTCTTGGAAAAAGGCATCAGACATGCCCTCTGTTCTAAAATCGAGGCACTCAAAGGTAGCTATAAAGTCTTCCACTGTTCCTAATTGTTTCAACTTTTTCAAATGGCCCAAATGGTTGGTGTCAGTGCCAAAGCGTTCATAAAGCTCTGCCACAAATTGTGTCCAAGCAATATACCCTTGACAATAATTTTTTCTCCATTGCCACCATTGCCAACGTTCTTGATCTAGATGGAGAACACCATACCGAAGTTTGGCCAAGTCATCTGTAATGTTGTATAAAGAGAAGTAATGTTTCATTTGGGTTACCCAACCAGTGGGGTCCAAGCCATCAAATTTGGTCACATCCACCCATGGAAGGCATAGGTCACGTTGAAAGTGATGGTTCTGCAAGGTATGGGAATGAGAGGAATGGTCACCTTCAGTATATGGGGGTGAGGAAGAGGAGGGTTATCTATAGGGATATGCAGTTTGGTGCAGAGTGCTAAAAAGATTGATTCAAGCTGGGTGGTGAGGTCTTGTTTGATTTCTCCCATTGAGGACTGCATGGTTGTATTGATGGCGACAACATTGACACTGAGTTTTTTCACTTCTTGTTGGGTCTCAATGAGACCAGATTGCAAGGTGTTGAAGTGAGCTTCCAGGTCTTGGCTACGAGTATGGGCCATGAGGATGGGGGAACTGAAAATGGGCGAACGGGGTAAAACATTTTTGCCAAAAAAATGATATTCTTGAATGTGATAAGGGCGAAGAGATGAATCCAGATGAATAGGTCTGAAATAATGGTGAAAAAATTTTCAGACTTTTTTTTTTTACGAAGTTATACTCTAGTCTGAAGAACACTGCAGAGAAGAAATGCCCAATTGCTTAACCAGAAAGAAATATGTATTTAGTTGGCAACCCGAACATAGTTGCGCGGCAATAGATCTTGTCTATTTTAATTTGTTTATGTTTCTTTCCCCAAGGGTTAGGTATTCAAGGGTTCTACAAACAAGGGTTTGCACTATGCTATAGCTCTCTGATATACGTGCAGGGTCCAATAGTAGTACTCAGCCCAATATCTCAGGGCACTAACTAAGAAGGATAGACCGTACCCTTAGCTGTACTACCCGACTACCCAGGTACTAGAGAGTATCTTCCCGAGTGTTGTTCTCGGTGACACTATAACAGTGAGGAAGCCGATCAGTTTATCTAAAGAGGGATTTATGTAATCTAGGCCGATCCATACACAGGTGCTATCTAATGCACCACCACTCGAAGGGGTACCAACAAGGGTTACAAGGGTGGCCAACAGATGTGCACTTAAGTACCACTTGTATTTCCTGCATGTATGAATCCCTCGACCGTGAGTTTATGCACGTAACAACAAATATCTGTGGCTTAAAGACTCCGAAATACATCTCTACCCTAAAACAAAAAAATTAACCCACACTTTTTGTCGAGGAAAGTGCTCTGATACCACTTGTAATATACAAACCTTTGTATAGAAGGTCGATGAATGTAAATTATGTTATGATTATGTGTTGCATGACTACTGGGAGGGGGATGTGCTAAAAGAGACCATGATGGATAATGAGAGGTGGTGGAAGGGACCTAGAATGGTTGCGCTAACTTCCACCAGGCCAGTACCGTACTGGTTTTTACTTGCTCAAATATCAAAGCAGTTCTCTGACCCTGGAATGGATTTCCCATCAGATAGGTAGGTGGGGAGGCTCCTCAAGAGTTGATGAGGGGATGGGGGTGAATCTCCCATCCGTAACAGCCCCCAGACCTGACCAAAGACGGGGAAATTCGCACCACACACAATCTTGCAGAGAAAAAGGCAAGAGAGGAAGTGTGGAAAAAAGAGGAAAAAGAGGGAAGAGCACGTGCAACAGAGATCACGGAAGAGAACCGAGAGAAACTCGAGAAATACAGGGAGTTATGAACAAAGGATAAGGAGAGTAACCTTCTTCCTTGACTTCCGTTGAGTCGGAAGTAAGAGATTGAATCTCGAGCATCGTGGTCTATCTCAGGGGTGGCTAGTGGTAAATCCGTTTGGAGTCACTAAGCCTACGGTTGGGTGGAAACGAGCATCCCTCTCAGCAGTCGTTCCACACTTGGTGTTTTTCTAATAAGTGTTTATATCTCATATCTTGAATTGAATATAATGGACGCATGTTCATGTTTGTACACTCATAAATGATTTCTGTATAGAAGTCTTTTCCTGGTGTTTTGATCAGAAATAATGGATGCATGCTTATACTTATATGACCATAATTGGTTTATGTATAGAATGAATAAGTTCAGATTACGAGTTCGTTCCCTTGAGATTTGTCCCATTTACTTGACTCACTCTATGCCTTGGTTTGACTTCCCAAAGGCACCTCCTTCTGGGAAGTTCCCTCGCATTCCAGAGCCGGAGTGAGTTCCTTGAAAGGATTGTTGTTTTAGTAAACATACGAGCTTACTTCACCCCTATCACAGAGTTCATAGCTCGGTGATTTAGGAAGGCCTTTCAGTCAGGTTACCAAGCCTGGGGATAATTACCCAAGAACCTGTTGAAGGATTTTGTGATCTAAGTCTGGAAACCTTGTACAAGAGAGAGTGGTTCCCTCAAGTTTTCGATGTTTCGACATTTCAGCACTTGGGAAACCCAAGGGAAAGACCCTTCGTCTTCGCTAGTCACGAAATCTCGGTATGTGAAACCCCGAATCATTTTTAGCGTGAATAGGTTTTCGACGTTTTGGCATTTCGGCACCCGGGAAACCCAAGGGAAAGACCCTTTGTCTTCGCCGGTCACGAAATCCTGGTATGCGAAACTCCGAATCAGTTTTAACGTGAATGGGTTTTCAGCATTTCAGCGTTTCGACACCTGAGAAACCCAAGGGAAAGTTCCCTCGTATTCGCCAGTCGCGAAATCCTGGTATGAGAAATCCTAAATCGTCTTAAGCGTGAATGGGCTTCGGCATTTCGGCACCTGAAAATCCCAAGGGTAAGACCCTTCATTTTCGCAAGTTGCAAAATCTCGGTACGCGAAATCCCGACGTGGCAGGAAGGAGGAGTCCCAAAAGAATCTGGACCGTTCATTTGTAGGGACACGTGGCGAAGATCTAATGCCACTAGTGTTCTGAAGATCGGGGAAATAGGAGTGAAAAACTTGCCAAAATCCCAAAAGGTAGAATGTCGGGATTTAATCCGGGCCATTGATCAAGTCGATGATATGGACCATATATTTGGATGATACCGGGCTTTTGGGTTCCGAGGATTCGAAAGGGAAAGGAGGAATGCTTGGATCATGAAACCCTGAAATAATTTAGAGGACCAACACCAGGCCATAGGACCATTCGTATGAAAAGTGACCAAAGGGAGGAGCTAAGGATCTGTTAGACCCTTTCAGGTTTCGACATTTCGAAAGATAAAGAACAGGGGAATGCTTGCATCGCAATTCCCCGAATTGTGAAAGCTAGAAGAACCTTTTTGGTAAGGCCTATGGTCATAGCCAACAATCACATGGGGGAGGATAAGGGAAGGGAAGGTCTGCGCTAGGCCCCATAGTAATTTAGGGATTCTGTTCCTCGAAGAAAAAATGTTAAGAAAAAAAAAAAATCTTAGTTGTCATAGTGGGTGTGTGACAACGGTATAAGGACCATAAAATTTGGGCGCTAGCTTCTGACAATTCTTTGCCTTGAGGGAAGTTTTCTTGTAAGGTTACAGTCGAAGAAACACCTAATCTCCTTCAGCAAATTGACATTCAGAGTGACCTTGATCTGCTTGTTGCTTCATGCGATTATGTACCATGACCAAATTCTCTTTAAGGGTATAGAGAATAGCCTCTCGAGATGTAAGTGTTAGGTCAACCGCCTAGACCTTCGAAGCATCTGGTAAGTATGAGAGAACTGAAGGTGGCTTCTGTCCATATACCACTTCAAAAGGAGTCATGCGTGTAGCTGTATGGTATGAAGTGTTGTACCACCATTCAACTAGGGGTAACCATTGAGCCCACTGATTTTGCTTTTTCGAGGCAAAACACCTCAAATATGTTTCCAAGCACTTGTTGACAACTTCCATTTGGCCATCAGTCGGGGGATGATAAGTTGTGCTGTGATGTAATTCTGTGCCTTGTATCTTGACTAGTTCTTGCCAAAAATTCCTTATGAAACTTGGGTCGCGATCAGAAACAATAGAGTGCGGCATGCCATGAAGCTTGAAGACTTGATCCATGAATATTTGAGCCACCGTTGATGCTGTAAAAGGGTGTTGAAGGGCGCAGAAATGAGCATACTTGGAAAGGCAATCAACAACCACCATGATGATGGATTTATTTCCCAATTTGGGTAAGCCGGTAATAAAATCCATAGAGATATCCTTCCAAATAGCAGGTGGAATCAGGAGCGGTTGTAGTGTGCCTGATGATTTGATTGTTTCTCCCTTGTTGCGTTGACACACGTCACTTTCAGCTACAAAATTACGAATTTCCTGTTTCATACCATCCCAGAAAAAGGAACATTTGACCTTGTCATAGGTTTTGGTGAACCTAGAGTGCCCTGCCGTGGGTGTAGCATGAAGCTCATAAAGTACTGTGGATTTAATCTTTGATTATTTACTTAAATACAAATGGCCTTTGTATAGAAGTTCCTCATGGAGCCAAGAATACCCTGGGGAAGCTAGAGAATTGGACTGCAATTGTTGGATCAACTGTGAACTTTTGGGATCTTGTAGCCATTCGTGGCAAATGGCTTGGAGCCAATCTAGTACAATGAACGAAAGAGAAAAAAGGGATCCTTCATCTTCATATTTTCAGGAAAGTGAATCCACAACCACATTGTCTTTTCCTTTCTTATAAATGATCTCATAATCATATCCAAAGAGTTTAGTCACCCATTTTTGTTGTTTTGGGGAGGAAATGCGTTGTTCTAGAAAATACTTGAGGCTTTGATGGTCTATCTTAATTTGGAACCATTGCCCCAATAGATAAGGATGCCACAGATCCACGGCATGAAGAATAGCCAACATTTCCTTTTCATAGATGGATTTTCCCAGATTTCTTTCAAATAGTTGCTTGTTGGTAAAGGCCAAAGGTCGACCCTCTTGCATAAGGACAACACCAATTTCTTTCCCTGAGGCATCACATTCCAACACAAAGGTCTTTGTGAAATTGGGAAGGGCGAGGACTGGACTGGTGCACATGTCCATCTTCAAGGTTTGAAAAGCTTGAGTAGAAGCTGGAGTCCAAGTGAAAGAGTTATTTTTTAGGAGAGCAGTGAGAGGTGTTGCAATCTTCCCATAATTCTTAACAAACTTGCGATAATACCCTGTTAAGACTAGAAATCCACGCAGGATCTTAAGAGTCTTTGGGTGAGGCCAGTCTTGCATAGCTTCAATATTTTTAGGATCCACCCTGACGACATATTTTCCAACCATATGACCCAAGTATTCTACTTCTGAGGCGCCAAAAGCACATTTTGACTGTTTCAGGAAAAGTTGATGCTGAGAGAGTATATGGAGAACTCAATCCACATGAGAAAGATGGTCTGTCTAGGTTTTTCTATAGATGAGGATATCATCAAAGAAAACTAAGACAAAATGGTGGAGAAAAGGACGGAAGACATGTTTCACGAGGCTTTGGAAGGTGGAGGGGGCATTACAAAAGCCAAAGGGCATGACCAAAAACTCATAGTGGCCCTCATGAGTTCTAAAGGAAGTCTTGGGAATATTTGCCTCTTTCATACATATCTGGTGGTAGCCCGAATGAAGATCCAGTTTAGTGAAGAATTGGGCCCCACTTAATTCATCCAGGAGGTCATCAATGACAGGAATGGGGAATTCGTCTTTGATGGTAAGTTTGTTGAGGGCATAGAAGTCAGGAAAAATTCGCCAAGAACCTTCTTTATTCAGGACCATGACCACAGGAGACGAATAGGGGCTCGTACTAGGGCGGATAACACCTGCATTAAGGAGTTCCTGGACCATTTTCTCAATTTCATTTTTTTGGGAAAATGGGTGATGATACGGATGAATATTGGGAGGAAGGCTTCCTAGTACAAGGGGAATGGAATGATCATGAACACCACGGGAAGGAGGGAGGCCTTGGGGAGTGGAAAAAACCAATTGATGTTTAGAAAGGATGGCTTGGAGGTCTTGCGGTACCAAGGGTGTCTCTATTGCTTGTATGGCATGGAGTTGGGCGATAACACCAGAATGACCCTTTTTGACTAGCTTTTCCATGCGATGGGAACTAATGATCTCAAATGAACCGATAGTGATGCCTTGGAACTTATATTGGTTGCCCTCCTGGTCAAATTGCATGGTTAAGTCTTTAAAATCCATGAGAATGGGACCCAACGTCCTTAGCCAGTCTGCACCCAACACAATGTCACAACCTCCCATGTCGATAGCAAACATATGGGATTTCAGGTGGTAGTCACCAATTTGGAGACGCACATTTTCACAACGCCCTCCACATTTCATGGAACCACCATTGCTAATCATGAATTGGAAATTATTGACGGCATGGATGCAGCAATGAGTTTCTTGGGCAATGTAGCGTTGAATAAAATTATGGGTGCTTCCACTATCAACCAAAATGATGACCTTTTGATGCTTGATGTAACCGATTAGCTTGAGGTTTTGGGGAGTGGAGAAGCTAATGAGAGCATTGAGGGAAATGACTGGTTCTACTTCGAGAGGGTCCAAGGGAGGGGTTATGTCAGTGGATTCAGGTGATTCAGACATAGAGGGAGTTTCTTCATAATCTTCTGAAATCTCCTCGGATATGGCCATACAAATATTTTGTTCTTTACACTTTTGGCTCGGGAAATATTTGTCATCACAGTTATAACAAAGACCTTTGATTTGGCATTGAGCCATTTCAGCCTGGGTCAATTTTTGGATCTTTAGTGGAGAAGAGGGAGTAGTGGGATTTACTGGTTTAGGGCGAGGGATGAAGGAGGGTTTGTGGTTTTGAGAAGATACAACCTATTGTGCTTCTTTATCTCTTTTGGTAGCCTCCACCCAACTCTCAGGCTGAGCCATGAGGACATGGGCCCAAATTTCATCCTTGAGGTCGCTGATAAAACACTCTTGGAAAAAGGCATCAGAGATGCTCTCTGTTCTAAAATCCAGGCTCTCAAAGGTAGCTATAAAGTCTTCCACTATTCCTAATTGTTTCATCTTTTTCAAACGACCCAAATGGTTCATGTCAGTGTCAAAGCGTTCATAAATCTCTGCCACAAATTATGTCCAAGCAATATACCCTTGACGAGAATTTTTTCTTCATTGCCACCATTGCCAACGTTCTTGATCTAGATGGAGAACACCATACCAGAGTTTGGCCAAGTCATCTGTAATGTTGTATAAAGAGAAGTAATGTTCCATTTGGGTTACCCAACCTGTGGGGTCCGAGCCATCAAATTTGGTCACATACACCCACGGAAGGCGTAGGTCACGTTGAAAGTGATGGTTCTGCAAGGTATGGGAATGAGAGGAATGGTCACCTTCAGTATGTGGAGGTGAGGAAAAGGAAGGGTTATCTCTAGGGATATGCAGTTTGGTGCAGAGTGCTAAAAAGAATGATTCAAGCTGGGTGGTGAGGTCTTGTTTGATTTCACCCATTGAGGACTACATGGTTGTATTGATGGCGGCGACATTGGCACTGAGTTATTTCACTTCTTCTTAGGTCTCAACGAGATCAGATTGCAAGGTGTTGAAGCAAGTTTCCAAGTCTTGTCTACGAGTATGGGCCATGAGGATAGGGGAATTGAAAAGGGGCGGGCGGGGTAAAAAATTTTTGTCGAAAAACTTATATGGATGAATGTGATAAGGGCAAAGAGATGAATCCAAAGGAATAGGTCTGAAATAATGGTGAAAAATTTTCCAGACTTTTTTTTTTGTTTTTATGGAGTTATACTCTGGTCTGAAGAATACTACAGAGAGGAAATGCCAAAATGCTTAACCAGAAATAAATGTGTATTTACTTGGCAACCCGAACACAGTTGCACGACAATAGATCTTGTATGTTTTAATTTGTTTATGTTTCTATCCCCAAGGGTTAGGTATTCAAGGGTTCTACAAACAAGGGTTTGCCCTGTGCTGTAAATCTCTGATATACATGCAGGGTCCGACTGTAGTACTCGGCCTAATATCTCAGGGCACTAACTAAGGAGGATAGATTGTACCCTTAGCCATACTAACCGACTACCCAGGTACTAAAGAGTATCTTCCCGAGTGTTTTTCTCGGTGACACTATAGCAGTCAGGTGGTCGGTTTATCTAAAGAGGGCTTTAGGTAATCTAGGTCGATCCGTACACCGATGTTGTCTGATGCGCTACCACTAGAAGGGGTACCAACAAGGGTTACAAGGGTGGCCAACAGATGTGCGCTTAATGATGCAGGAGCATCCCTCACAACAAGCAAAACCAACATGGAAGCAAAAGACAGCTGGAAGACATCCAACGCAAGTTTTTGAATTTTTAAATTTTTCCTTGAAGTTTATGCGCTAAATATAAATGAGATCATTTAATTTAGGCGCCTTGGTAAAAATGTAGTCAGACCTCGAGCCATACGCTCTCGTCTGAGATAGACAGAGGCATTTATAGTAGTAGTTGCAAGTAGATAGAATTGAATTCTTAGATTAGATAGTTCTAGAAGGAAGAGGGAAAACCGAATATAGACACCCTCATTTGTATCATTGTAAGTTAGTTCAACAACAGGGGAAAGAAGAGTCTAGAGCATAGGAGAATAGCAGAGAGTTGTAGAGAACACCCATGTACAAATTCTGAATTAATAGAAGAAGTTGATTCAGATTCATGACTGTTGTGTTATTCTCTATATATGTGTGTTGAATGCTCTACTTATGAAATTACTTCTTGTTATGCATTTGCTATTATGCTATGTGTGTGATTTCATGTGTTGAGATTGAAATCTGAGAGTAAGTGAGGTGAGTTACAATTGTTTCTCTTTGAGCATGGATTCCTGCAAGGAGTGCAGTTGAAGTCGTCTGAAAAGAGTGCGTTGACAGAAGGTTCAGAGAGTTAACTCTTGTTCTCAAACACTCAGAAGTGAAAGTGGGTTGTTAGAGCCGTGCAAGGAGTGCCCAGGCTAAGGAGAGTCTCAGTCATGAAACTGAGCAGAAGTGTTGAAGGACTACTGCTACAGGCATACGCAGAGTCGAGGAAGCTCGAACAATTGAAGTGTTTGCAGGCTTGCCGCAAGGAGTGCGTGCAAAGAACCTCATGGAGGTTGAAGCAAATTGGAAAAGCTCAGGACAGATAGATCTCTGAGTCGTTGAAGATTCAGCGTAGGCAAGTGTGACTTGAAGTCAGGAAGAAACGTCGTAGGTTGGTGAAGCGGCGAAGGAATCTCGTGGAGAGGTACCCCTTTTTATTTCGTGAATTAACTAAGGAAGAATGGATGGTCGAAATCTCCTGAAGAGATTTCGCGAGATTTCGAGGATCGTCAGATCTTGCAGAAGTGCAAGGAGGTTAAGGCGAAGAGATTCCAAAAGAGTTGGAAGCTCAGGAGAGACAGGGCCATTGATTTCAGAGTCACGGGAGCCGTTGGATCTACACGTGATATCGTGTATCGGAGACTCGGGAGTAGAAGACCCGAAAGGGTGTGTAGCCAGAGCAGCAAGATTGCGAGACACGATAAGATCAGATCCGTTCGTTGAGGAGGACGCGTGTCAGGAGATTCTCATATCGCAGACGCGTGAGAGCCCAAATGTTTGGTACTCCAAGTCACGAGGACGCGAGAAGCAAAAGGTGGATAGCCGTTGGATCGACCGATAGAATCTGGGCCGTTGGTTTTTCAAGCCCAAGAATAGCGAGAAGGCAGGAGCCGTCCATCTGAAGAGGACAGGTGGCGAGAGATCAAAATATCTCGCGAACTTGGGAGTTCGCTGGGTAAGAGCCCAAGTATCGGGTATTCAAATTCGCGAGATTGCGAGTAGCGAGGGAAGGATAGTCGTTGGATCCAGAGCACAGGGGGACCGTTGGATCTGCACGAGGGATCGTGTCTTGGGACCTCGCAAGGAAAGGTTCGAGAATTTGGCCATGGGGATCGCGAGGTTGCGAGATAGCGATATCCCGACAGCTGGAGCAGTGTGGGCCATAGCGGAGCGCAAGTGGAATACAGGTGGCACAAAGGGATGCCGAGTTGCGAAGTGTCGAGGAGGCGAGACTCGTGTGGACGCTGAGTCGCGAAGTGCTGAGGAGCCGAGATTCTTGTGGACGCATGGCAGAGCATAAGGTGGGACTACGCATTTGGGGACTCGCGGACTAGGAGGGTGAAAACTTGACAGTTTAACTGGCGAGGTCGTGAGGTCGTGAAGCTGTGAGGGGTGCTAACATTAAGCCTAGCCCACAGTTGCATGTGGAAGGAGCTATATCCGTATTTCCAAATCGGGTATCGCAAGATTTGAAGGGAAGAGTTGGAGGTTTTAAGTCCCGAACTCGCGAGATAGCGAGATTTAGCTAGTCTCCCGGTAGTAAAGGGGAGACCTCGGGAGAAAGATTGTTGTGGGTGCAGATTTCCCGATAGGGAAATAGAAGAACCTTCGAGTTCTTCGGGCCGAGAAGAAGAAGGTCCCGTGAGAGCAGAGGTGCCTGGGTGGTGCACGCCCCTGCGTCACTTAAGTACCACTTGTATTTCCTGTGTGTATGAATCCCTCAACCCTGGGTTTATGCGCGTAATGACAGATCTCTATGGCTTAAAGACGCCGGAATACGTCTCTACCCTAAAAAAAATAATTTAACCCACACTTTCTACCGAGGAAAGTGCTTTGATACCACCTGTAATATACCAGATATAAAATGTATGTAGAACATAAATAAAATGCTAGTAATGGCAGAATAACAACAATATAACCAGAACATTCACCACAATAACACTGAAATGATATAAGAATAACAACAGAAATAAAACTTTGAATCTGAACGCAATGTTCGCGGGCCTCTTCAAGGGGGCAACCTGCAGTTGAGCAGAGCCCTATTATAATAATATCCAAGCTAGGGTTCTCATACCCTCGACTCCTATTTATACTAAAAAGAAGCATCTAGAAGGTGATCTTTCTAGAAGCGAAATCTTCTATTAGGTCTTCTTACATCCGCCTTATTTTATTTTATTGAAAGGCCTTATTAATATTGACCTGTATTAGATCCAAATATATTGTTCTACCTATGTGCGGGTTAGGACCCTAACATAGACCTTTGATTTTAGTACATTACCAGACCACATCTTGAGTAGAGGATGTTTCACCTCTTATAGGGTGGTTTGGGATCCTGGTATAATTTTCAGTTTAACTCTGGATCAGATGATGGAGCACTAGGTCATGATGGCATTGCTTGAGGACAAGTAATCTTTGGGAAGGGAGGATTTGTCATGTCCCCATTTCGTAGTAGAAAGGATTTATATGACTTGTCAATGAAGAAAAAGGGAGTTGAAGGGGGTCATTTAATTTCATTTAGTTATGGGAGGTTATGTATTTAAAGTGACATTAAATAATTAATCACTTAAGCATTAAAAATGTATTTTTAATGTTTAAGTGACCTAGATATAACCTATGTGTATAAATCTAATATAACCTATGGTTAATCTAATATGCCTGTGTATAATATAATTTTTTGTGTATAATTTTCATAGCGGAAATACCTATGACTATTGAAGTTTGTATCAAATTAAATACTGTTCAATTGATTTGATGATTGCAATATGTGTTTTATGGCCTCTTGTCATTGTCATCACTTCTGTTTGGTTTGGGAGAATGCAATTATAGTTAGAAAATTGTGATGATTGCAATATGTGTTTTATAACCTCTTGTCATCGCTTATGTTTTCTTTGGGAGAATGCAATTGTAGTTAGATAGATGATTGTGAGAGTTATACATGTCATCACGTGGAAACTGTTAAAAGGAGAGAGAAAAAACAACCACCTTTCTTGTGATATATTCCCTTCCTGTTTCGGCCTTACACTTCTGTTCATAATTGATATTATAAGGCTTAATACAAAATTTATTGTATAATCCGTGATTTCTTTTCAGAACAACTCCTCATAGACACCACTATAGATGTATCAAGAGAAGTCAAAAGTAATGAATAATGAGTACACTAGTGCTCTAGAAAAAAGGTGAAATCTCTAAACGAATCACGCAATATTTAAATGCATTTTACTACTTAAGAGAAATAAAAAAAAAAAATCGGTAATGTAAAACTTTGGAGTGGTGAAATTTACACTCAAACCCATACTAATAGGTAGTGACCACTCAAATTGGTCGTTATATACACTATGTGACTAACATGTATAATACAAAATTTTACATTTAAAAAAATTAAGATATTCTTAACATTTAATAAATTTAAAACTAAATAAATTAAATTAATAGTAAAAAACCAAACCAAATTCTTATAATAGTGATATAATTTTAAAATTTAATAATTTTTTTTTTAAGAAAAAACAAATTTTACAATATAATTTAATATTTATTAAATTTAAAACTAAATAAATTTAATTAATATTAAAAAATTCAAATTCATAAAATATTTATATAATTTTAATTTTAATAAAATTTAAAAACATGCAATGCAATGACAACAAATTTATTTATCAATATTTTCAAATTTCAACCTCCTAGTTTATATATAATTAGATCTAAAAATATATCATTGTACATAGTTACAATCATTTTCCCATTAATAATTCGTACTTTTACACCTTATTAGAAAGCAAATCCCACAACAATGTTTTTTGATCCGACCATGTATTATATTGTGAGAGTAATATATTTTCTCCTTTCAATAAGCATTATTGAGGGGGCGACAAATGATTAGATATTATTGTTCTTTTTTTCTTTTATATATAATTATTTGTCTTTGTTTTATTTACCGAAGGAAATATATATAGTATGTTTTTAGCTATGCTATAATAATACTAATATGCTATAATAATACTAATATATTTTCAAAAGTTTGTGCGTTATACATAAGCATTACATTAAAATATTTTCAATTATAAATATTTTTGTTGTTTATTAGAAGTTTTATATTAAATGTATCATGATGATGATGATTAACGTCCATTAAGACTTAATTGGTCTATCAGACCTTAAGAGGGTAAGTGATTACTTGTGATTCTTTAGAATTTTGTTTCTGTGCTCGAAAAACATTAAGAGAAGCTTTCCAAGATCACCATACTTTTGTTGAGTTAAGAGGTTAGGAAGGTTGGTAGTGTGATCAATATTTTGAAAATGAGATCTAATATGGGTATACGTTGGACAATCTAAGAGAAAGTGTTTTTCATCTTCAACATTCTTAGTGTCACATATGTGACACACTCTTTCATCCCATGGGGTTTTAAGAATTGACCAACGCCCAGTTTCACTATGGAGCTCGTGAGAATTTGTTCTTATCTTAGCAATGCTAATTTTTTTCTTTACACTTGGCAAAACAGATAGATAATTTTGATCTTCTAGATTATGGTTGATTACATCTTTATAATACCTTAATTTTCTTTTTTCCTCTAACTCTTTATCACACCACATTTTTTTCCTTAAATTTTGATTTGACGTTTTTTTTAATAGTATCTT
>ML780398.1:182609-209809 GCA_009831015.1 Picea engelmannii
TTTGAATCATCTTGTACTTGAACATTTAAGTGGGGTAAAAGGAGGTTTCCCCCTCGAAGATGCTTATTATCTAAAATTATCTCTTTTTCAAGGCATTGAGTACTTTTTCTGAGGTTTTTCTATGCTATATTGATATTTGGTTCACAATAGTTTTAAGGGATTTCAGTGTTCGACACTCCAACACTGAACGCCCTTTTCTCTACTTGCATATCCTCCAGAGTCCTGAAACCATGGAATCCTGGCACGTGGCTCTGACCTTCGGCAAAGTTACTCATCATGCTATTATGAAAACACCCCCAAAAATCCGAAAGTCTCGAGCTACTGCCATGTAGGTCCAGCCTTTATCCCTATTGGAGCATATTCTCTAACACCCTAAGCATCCCGAAGTTCTGAACTCCCAAACTCCTGGGATCCCATTATCCATTAGGCCAAGCAAATACACACTAGGGGGGTGACATGTGGCAAAATATGGAGATGACACATGGCCCAATCAATAGGTGACATTTGTCAAGCTCCATTTGGCACATAAGGTCTGTGAAAATCATGAATCAGGATGACACGTGGAACGCATAATATGGGTCCACATCACCCTAGGTGACATCATCATGCCACATCACTCTGGGATGACAGTCTATGGGAACATCCTGCTTCTCTTACCAGCAAAATTTCTAAGAACTCCGAAGTCCTGAACTCTCTCCAATTGACCTTCCAATATCCTCTATCCAATGGTCGAGATAGGTCAATGTGGATCCTTAGATCTACGTCCTTCGTCGCTTCACGAATTCAACATTCATGGGTTTTGTTTTTTAGTTTCCTTTCTACTCTCGAAGTGGTCAGCGTTGGATTGACCATGGTCAAAAGAGATATCTCAAAGTATCCTCAGATATACGACTCATGTTACTTTTCGAGTTCATTGTTCAGGGATTCCAACCATTTAACACCCTTTTTCTCTTGGAGTGGTCAACACTGGACTGACCATGATGTAGATCCAACAATCAGGGGAGATCTAGAATATCCTCAGAAATACGACTCGTTTTACTTTGCAACCAAGAATTGGATAGGGGTTTAATAGGGGAATGAATCCCATGATAACAGGTAAATGACCACCAATTGTTGATCAACTATCAAGTTACTGGTCTGATAGGTCACCTTCGAGGCATTTAGGATGTTGTAATGTTCATTCACCCCAGAGATTCAGACTCCCGAAGTCCCGAATAACTTAGGTCCTTTTGGGGTATGATCCAATGACCCAAATCTATCCTTGCAGCTAGATCAACGATTGTTTTGTCTTCTTCTGTAATTTAGGTCTCTACTTCCCTTCAACAAGGGATTTAAACCATGGTTTTCATAGGCTGTGACATTTACGTGTAAAAAGCATGTTCAAACCATATAGTTCCTTACTTGCTTAAATATACAATCATGGAAGATAAAAACCAGTCTAGTCATCAAACAAGCATGCACATCCCTGGAATATTCATAGGATAATCAACTTTAATTTACAACTCAATTTCATAGGGTATGAGAATAATTATCTATTACAAGTTGCAACCAACCAAATGACTGTAGGTGTTCGCCTCTCCACCCAACTATAGGCTAAGAGCCATTAACTCTTAGAACTCTGGCCACCCCCATGCCAAGACATTATATCACTAGGGAAACTTCTACAAATTTCTCAAAGATCCTCTCTCTATCACATCCTCTGCAAGGTTTATCAGGTGCCCTCTCAGCATCAAGCTCGCGACCTTCATCTCAGGTCAGGTTTTCTGGGTTCTCTTTCCAAACTCAAGAAAGGTATCGGGGAGATTACTCTCATCCACCTCTCTGGAAGCAGTAGAAGTATCTCTTCTTCCCAACTTAGCTCAGGGCCTCCATGGTGTTTATCAGATGCCTTCCCAACTAGATTTCCTCTGTGCAAGAGAGTCCCTTCATAGCCACATTGTACCTCGATGCCGTCTCCTTCCAGCACTAATTTCTTTCCAGCCAACACCGATGTATTTCCATCCAACACCAAGTCTGCGACCCTCTTTTTCTCTAGTGTGGGTTTCGGGTCTTCTATGCTCCAGTTCATAACTCTTCCACACGTTCTCTGATATTTCTATTGCATGCTATAGTGCATTCCCTTCAACTATTCTCTTCCCCAGAGACCAAATTCCTCCTCGGGTTCTCTCCAGTAACTAGAAAAACTTAATACTTCATTTCTTCTTCTCAGTTGGAGAGCCTCTCATGCTCTTTCTCTTTCTTAATGGTATCTTATCTTCTCTTGCACTCCCTCTCCTTTTTACCTAGGGAGGTTTTGGACCTCTCCTGTTCCTTTTTCCAGAAGGAACTTGGGTCTATTTGGGCCTACAGGAAACTGTGTTCTGTGGTACTTAGGGCTGTAGTTTTTTGTCTCCTCAGTCAGACCCTCCATGCTTCCATTCATTGGGGTAGTTGATTATTCAACCACCAATCCTTCTTTCATTAACTATTTTTTCTTTGGGATTAGGATGAGGATCATTATTTCATCAAGGAGAATTTGGGTCATTTGACCTAATGAACCCTCTCTACAGTTTCCTCACTCTTTCCTCTAGTGATATCATGGCCAGTACTTCAAGGCTTCAACCCCACAGTTGGTTTTTAACAATCTTAAAAATAATACATTTACATTGTTCACATTCCATAGCATGGTAGAAATAAATAATGATTAATTACAAGCCCAAGGAAAAGGGGGTATTAAAATCCCCTTCCCCTTCAAAGGAACACTGTCCTTGGTGTTCTTTCTCAATAACACATGCCATGCATTTGTCATTCACCTATTTTAGAAATATTTATCCTCTTTCTTGGTCAGGTCCTTTCCAAACCCTTTTCCTTCGTCACCTGCCTTCAATAATTTTGGACAACAAGCATATTAATCACAATTTCATGCAAAAACATCTTATTGTTGTGCAAAATTCAAGAGGAAAAATTTTGTAATCTAGCACAATACTGATCTATGCAGTTCATCAATTTGTATCCATATGGTTGTCTTGTTATCTTGGATCACTATTTTTCCTTAACATACCCATTGTGTGCATGATCCCAATCAATTATTTACAAGAATTATCAAAGTCTCATCTTCCTTGCAGTCACTTATCCTCCAAGCCCAGGTTCAAGCATCCTCTTCTCTGCTATACAGTCCCTTGGGTGATCCATCTTGCCTTGCCAAGGTTTTCTCACACAAGAAGAGTTCTAGAGACTTCATTGAGTCTTATAGTCGAGGCATCCCTCTGACCTTCTGTGTCAAGGTGTCCCTCTGGCTTGTGTTACCACAACAAAACATATTCTATGGAAATCATGGCTTACCACAGGGTTCTCATGTCTCAACAAAATTATTTTTCATGCTTTCCATCTTTGAAAACCTTCATCTGTCCTCCCTAGAAAAATATTTTTTCCTCACCTTCCCATAGAAGTTTGGCTTGGCAGGAAATTGGTATTCCTTATTGGCTTACACTATTTCCATATTTAAGACCCTTTCTTCGTGCAATTTCAACATTCTTGAGCCAAAACAAATGTTAGTTCTAATGCACATTATATTTTCATCGCACACTTGCAGTGGCTCATAAACAGTTTCAGAATTGTGCATACTAACAATCAAATTCACGTAATCAAAAAGGAAATACCATTCCTTGCAATTTGTCTCATCAGTAAATTGGTCTTTCTTATGGGATTACAACACTGCCATATCCAAGACCCTTTTCTTCCTACAATTTCAACATTCCTCAGCTAAACAAATTGTTAGTTTTCATGCAATTTATATTTCCAAAACTATGCATACTAACCGTCCAAGTCATTTTCATATATTCAAGGGTACAAAGCAAAAGAAAATATCATTATTTACATATGCATCCTTTCAACATACTATATTTTCCAAATGCAATTCAAATATCAAATGACTTTAATCAATGTGCCAATATTCATGGCCACATTCATACCCAATGCACCCTTGCATTGATTTCCATTTTGCCACACTTTATGACAAGCACTTTGCCATGGTGTGTTGGAGCTCAACCAACCTCTTCACCATATGGCTTATTCATTCTCATTCATTATTGTAACATGATCGTGCTTCCTGCTATAGGCTGATCATGATCCCAAATCAACACATATGAAACTAAAATTTTCTCTTGAATGCACCCAAGCATTTTTCCTTCATTAGTAACCAGTGTGCCAACACTCATGGCCACCCAAATTCTCTTTTCTTTAACACCTCTACAATTCAAGTAGAGTATTGGAAGGTCCTCCTTCCTTAATGGGAAATCCATTGTCTTCCTTCTTATGCAAACATGAAATTCCTCAATGTATTCCATGCAATGTGCTAACTTTGAGAACCTTTATTCCCAATCTCCCTAGATTGGTCATTGTACCCATGATACTCCTTACTCAAGCATTTTCTTGTAAGGATTATAACTCATCCTTGGCTGGCATAAACTTTCTCTCTCTATTATTTAGATTCTTTTTTTCTGAATCTTACCCTCATTAGGTAGCAATGGCATACAATAGACACTCAAAATTATTCACCTATCAATAAGAAATTAAAATACTTCAAAGGGGATTCTTACCAAATCCCTCCATACCTTATGCCATCTAGGAATGAACATTTTTATACCTGTTTTGGCTGCTAGCTGTTAGGATATTTAGACACATAGGAGTTAGTAAGATCTACTTGGTCTATTGTGTCGTTAGGTAAAAGTGTGTTTTCTAGTGTGTTTCTTTAGTATGCATTTGTAGTTAGGAAATCTGACGGTCACGGTATGTTCCCGACATAGAGTGATCCGATAGTTCATACTCTCCTTGATCTTAACGGCCATTGATCCATGGATTAACACCCGATTGGTCCATGATCTCTATTTAAAGAGCATGGAGGGTCATTTGCCAATGATCAAATGTGAGAATCTCTCTTGTAAAATCTCTCTGTAATCTTTTTTTTTGCATTAATAAACTACTCTAAGTGGCCACATTGGCTGGGGTCGTGGATGTTTCCCCGTAGGGTTTTTACCACGTGAAAACATTGGTGTGTTGATATTTGATCTGGTTATGTGAGTGGTTACTAAATGTTTTCATCCTCTGTTGGAATACCTGTGTTGTTGAACATGGTATCAGAGCCTGTTTGAAGACCTACTCATGTTGAAGATCGATATCGAGAAGCCAAGTTGCCTCATCTCCACTTTTTGTCATTTCCATACATTTTTGGGCTGAGAGGACTATTTCATTGCGTATGGAGTGTTTGTTTTAGTTAGGAACACTTTTCGTTTCACTCGAAAAGGTTTTTGTTTGCCCAAGATACGACCATTACAGTCAGATCCGGAGGTATAAAGCTTGAATACACGTTTTTTAAAATTTTTGTAGAGTAGTATTTTGGTTTTATTTTGGTTTTGTTTTATTTATTTTCGGGTTACTACTCTTTTCGATCTGCGTATGCTCTTTTCCTTGCACCCTGTGCGATCTCATAAAATTAGAAACATATAGGAAAATGTGCATCTTTGAGGAAAGCTAACCGAGATCTAACCCTTGTTGTCATTGAGAAGCAAAGTTTTTTTCTTGTGTGAAAAGAGGTTTTTTTTAGCACGCTCTCCAAGGTCATCTTCAACAACAACAACAACAACAACAACAACAACAACAACAACACCCCCAATCTTCCTTCTGAACATTACAATATGTTTTGTTAGATCATTTGGTTAAAAGTTTCCTTATTAAGTAAGACGTCTTGAGTTCAAGTCTTTCTTTTGTTACCTTTTTTGAAAAAGTTCATGCTAAAATTGTAAAGTGTATTTCACTTCAAGTATAAAAGTGAATCAATATAAGTAGCTATAATATTTTATTTTAGAGTTATTTATTTTGCATGCAACGTTTCTGTTATAAAGTAACTTCATTGTAAAAGTGATCCCCACTTCTCTTTATAAAAGTGGGTCACTTCATAAAGAAACTTACACAATCACGTGGTCATTTGGTTACCGATTGTGACTTTTTTTAAAAGGGCATAACTCTAACATCGGAAGTCCGTTTTCAGTGCCGTTATTTTTTAAAACCGCATAACTTTTCGAGCTCTTTCCATCCAGATCATCAGTTTTAGTTTTTAAATCCACATTATCTTCATATTTAATATGGCTTATACAGGTATTGTCTTTCTTACCAACAACAACTACTTCCAATGGAAATCTCATATGGAAGATTTATTAAGAAGTAAAATCTTGTACTGGATTACATTGGGAAAGGAAAAAACACCCACTGATGATGATAAGAAAGCCAAGTGGGATAATAGGAATGACGAAGCACGTGGACTAATCAGAATTTCCATCTCTCCTAATTTAAGGTACCACCTTCAAGATATTCATGACCCCAAAGAAGCTTGGAAGACGATTGAATCTGTGTTTGGTAAACTCAATATTATTCGAGCACAACAGTTAGAAAATCAAATATTGACCTTGAGTCCAAATGATTTTTCTTGCCTTGGAGACTATCTATCTAGGTTTAAAACATTCATAATTTTATGTGAAGAATGTAAGATAAATTTGGAGGAAGAGCGTTGCATCTATCTTATTCTTTCTAAGCTAGGTAGTGCATAATCTATGTTTGTATCTACCTTTTATGCCATGAGAGAGGCTCTAGGGGAAGAAGCTTATGAAACATCCACTCTTGAGTCCTTTTGTGCTTCTTTGATTTGAGAGGAATATAAGATTGTACAATTTGGAGTGATCAACACTGCAGGTCCCTCCAACAAAGCTTTAGTTGCCCAACCGAAAGATAAACCCAAGTATCCTAAGAAGTAAGATCCTCACTACAACAACAAACAACATAAGGGTCCCAAACCTACTCAGACAGCTTCAGCGCCTACTGGTGACAAAGGAGAAAAATATAAAAGTAAGAATACTAGCAGACATTGCAACTTTTGTGATAAAGATGGTCACGATGAGTCCAAATGTTTCAAGAAGATGGAAACTTTAGAAGCAATGATGAATAAGCACAACATTGGTATTGATTCTACTTCTTCTCACGAACATGAACTTTCTTCTTCTGGTTTCTCCTTCAATTCAAATTCTACTACTACTTCTTTTGATGAGTGGCTTATTGATTCAGGAGCATCTTATCATATGGCTAAGGATAAATCCATATTTTCTGCTCTAAATGAATGTAACACCAAGAAAATATTTTTTGGTGATGATAGATCTCTTAGTTTTGTAGGATCAGGAATAGTTCAAGTAGATAATGGTCATTTCAATGATGTATTATGTGTTCCAAGTATTTCTTGTAACCTTCTATCAGTATATCAAATCACTCATTCAGGTGAAGGTAAAACCGTCGAGTTTTCACCTTACCAAGTTGTAATCAAGGATCTAAAAGATCCTAAGCATGTTCTTGCAACTGGAATTGTTGATGATATTACCAGGTTGTACAAGTTTGACAACTTTGGGTCATCATATTTTTCATCAATTTTTTTTGCTCATAGCGATGACTTGAGCAAACTTTGGCATGAGTGGTTTGGTCATCTAAACTATTGTTCATTGCAGCAACTATGTAATCAACATATGGTGACTAGTCTTGCTCTTGTTTCATGCAGAGATGGTGTTTGGTCCGGTTGTGTTGTCGGCAAACATCATTGGGACAGTTTTGACAAACGTGCCTCTTGGCATGCCTCGAGTCCTTTGCATCTTGTTGACAGTGATTTGTGTGGTCCACTTTCTTCTCCTTCTTTTTCTGGGTGCAAGTATTTCTTAACTTTCATTGATGACATTTCTAGACGTACCTGGGTTTACTTATTAAAACTCAAGAGTGAAGTTTTCGACAAGTTTTTGGCCTACAAGGCCCTTGTAGAAAAGAAATCTGGACATCAAATTCAAAGGTTAAGAACATATAATGGAGGCGAATATGTGAACAATAATTTTACAAGCTACTACACTACACATGGAATCCAAATGCAACACACTATTCCATATACACCACAAAAAAATGGTGTTGCTGAGAGAAAGAACCACACATTAAAAGAAATGGCTAATTATATGATCCAATCTCAGGGATTAAGTCTAAAGTAATGGGCGAAAGCCATCAACTGGGAAAATTACATAGTAAATTGCACTCCCACAAAGGCTCTTAAAAATATAACACCGGAAGAATCTTGGACTAAAATTAAACCAGATGTAAGTCACTTCCATGTATTTGGTAGTATAGCATGGGCTCACATTCCTGATGAGAAAAGGAAAGAATTGCAGCCTAAAAGTGAGAAGTGTATATTTGTTGGTTATTCTGAAGATGTCAAAGGTTACATACTTCTTCAATCACATTGTAATGAAATTATTATTAGAAGAGATGTTAAATTTGATGAAAATATCTTGGCCTATGAGCCTAATTAGACGATTGTGCCTTCTTCGGCCTGTGAGCCATATTCATCATTTGTGCCTTCTTATGATCTATTTTCTTCTTTAAAGGATGACAGTGAGGATGAAAATCCACCTCCACTTGCTAACCCTCCTCCAGATGAGTCCTTTGAACTTGAACCAACACGAATTCCACCACTTCCTAGATGGGTCCGTTCAACACGAGAAGCAGATGGTGATCTTGTCAGTGATCCTTCATATCAGTGTTAGACAGGCTCATAGTTCTAGCGAGCCTCTTCTCTTTTGGCTCAAGTTTCAAAAACGTATGATCCAGAAACATTTGCAGAAGCTTCAGGTCATCCAGATTGAGATACAATAATGAATGAAGAGTATCATTCTTTAATGGAAAATGATACTTGGGATCTTGTACCTCTTCCAAAAGGAAGAAAACTTGTTAGATGAAAATGGATCTACAGAACTAAGTATGCATCATATGGAAGTGTTGAAAGACACAAGGCTCAGTTAGTTGCCAAAGGATTTTCCCAAGTTGAAGTAATTGACTATAATGAAACCTTTTCCCCTGTAGCAAAAATGAATTCCATCCACCTTGTTCTTGCCCTTGTTGCCTCACATAAATGGGAGGTCCATCAGATGGATGTTAAATCTTCCTTCTTGCATGAATATTTGCAAGAAGAAATCTACATGGAACAACCTCCTGGCTATTTCCAGAATGACTCTAGCCTTGTTTGTCGCCTCAAGAAATCTCTTTATGGTCTCAAGCAAGCTCCCCGAGCTTGGTATGCCAAAATGGATAGCTTTCTCACTGCCACTAGATTCTCTAGATTCCATTATGATCCTAATGTCTATACCAAGAAAGTAGGAAGCCATCTCATAATCCTTGTCCTTTATGTTGATGACCTTATCCTTACTGGTAGTGACTCAAAACTTTTAAACCATGTGAAAACTAGCCTTAAGAAGAAATTTGAAATGACAGAATTAGGCTTTTTGCACTATTTCCTTGGCCTCCAAGTTTTGCAAACCAATGAATGAATTTTTCTTTCCCAGTCTAAGTATGCTTGTGGCCTTCTTCGTCACTTTCACATGGATGATTGTAAACCAACCCGTTCTCCCTTCTAGTTTGGAGTCAATCTTTCTGCCACCTGTACTTCTCCTGAAGTTGATGCCACCCTGTACCGTCAGTTAGTTAGTAGCCTCTTATACTTGACTCATACCCGTCCTGATCTTTCCTTTGCTGTTGGTCTTTTTGCCTGATATATGAAAACACCCCATGAAAGCCATTGGAAAACAACTAAATGGATACTTCGCTATGTTCGTGGTACAATTCAGTTCGGGATACATTAAATTTTAGGGGGGACTCCTTTATTGGTTGGTTTCACTGATTCAGATTGGGCCGACGACCGTGATGATCGGAAGTCTATTGCAGGTTATGTTTTTAGCCTTGGTTCAGGAACTGTCACTTGGGCCTGTAAGAAACAATAGGCTATTGCACTTTCTTCTACAAAAGAAGAGTACCAAGCAATGGTAAATGCAAGTTAGGAAGCCCTGTGGCTTCGACATATCCTTTCAGAGTTTGGATTCCAGCACCAACATCCGACCAACCTTTGGTGTGACAATCAGAGTGCCATCAAGCTCGCCAAAGAACTAGTTCAAAATCAACGTAGCAAACACATTGAGCTACACATGCACTTCATCAGAAATCTCATTCATGATCAAGTTATTGAATTCCTCTTTTTCCCTACAGAAGATCAAGTTGCAGACATTTTCACAAAGTCTCTGACATAAGCGAAGTTTTCCAAAATTCAATCTATGTTAAGAGTTCAGGAAGTTTTCATTAAGGGGGGATAGGCTCTAATGCCTCCTTCCTTCTCCTATTGTCTCACTATTATAAATCCTTCAATCCTATCCCAAGTTGTTCTTAAGGGGGGATGTTAGGATATTTAGACACTTAGGAGTTAGTAAAATCTACTTGGTCTATTGTGTCGTTAGGTAAAAGTGTGTTTTCAATTGTGTTTCTTTAGTATGCATTAGTATGCATTTGTAGTTAGGAAATCTGATGGTCATGATATGTTCCTGACATAGTGTGATCGGACGGTTCATACTCTCCTCGATATTAATGATCATTCATCCATGGATTAACACCTGAATGGTCCATGATCTCTATTTAAAGAGCATGGAGGGTCATTTTCCAATGCTCGATTTTGAGAAAATCTGTTGTAAAATCTCTCTGTAATTTTTTTCTTTGCATTAATAAACTTCTCCAAGTGGCTGCATTGGCTGGGGCCATGGATGTTTCCCCATAGGGGTTTTACCACATGAAAACATCGATGTGTTGAAATTTGATCTAGTTATGTGAGTGGTTATTGAACTTGTTTGTCCTCTGTTGGAATACTTGTGTTGTCGAACACTAGCACCCTTTTTTTGATTTTTTACCTCATCAATAGTGCTCCAGGGGGCTCCCAAAGTCCCTTCAATATTATTTTAACAACAAACTTCTCATAGTCATCATCTGCTTGAGGTTGTCCATCATTGACAACTGTCTTTCTCAACAAATCCATTTTTTTCTACACATGACATACATCACAAATATATTGGTCGTCATGTAAAATAAAAATGCTTGTATCATATCATTCAAATCAATAAAAAAATTTCAGATATGTCCTAGCATATCTTTATGCACTTCATCACATTATCCTTAATGTTTTCATGAGTGCAACACAAACAATTCTCAATTGTTTATGCAGTCATACAACCATCATCACTATGTTGTCAAAACATTTACTTTCATTAGTAAATCAATCTCTTGTATCACAGAAATACAATAAACAACAAGGAAGGGGTCAAGGAACTCTTCCCTTGTCCAACTACTTCTACATAGCCATGGACTTTCAGTCCAATTGAGTTATTTTCCAAGGACTCACTCCATTTACTTATCATAGCTTAACCAATCCTATTCATTCAAACTTACTACTTAGTTTATTTTCCTTTTTTCTTCCCAACAGTACTTGTTTCCACAATTTCTCTTCTAAGGCTTACAACTCTATTAAACAATTCAAAGTTTCTAGGGTGAGAAAAGTATTACCCCTTTCCATTCTTTTCTCATGCAATATAATCCATGTTGGAATCTTCCTTCTCTTTTCCTTGAGAAACCTTGGTTCAACTCACCCTAACCTCTTGGGTACATCAACATGATCCAATAACAATTTTTTTTTTGTTCATACTAAATCATGAACCTGTGCATTCTACACATTACCATTCAATTATCAGAATGATCAACACTCATTTGTTAGTCTTCCATTCATGCATGATGTTTTTAAAATGTGTGTGTGTGTGTGTGTGTGTGTGTGTGTGTGTGTGTGTGTNTGCTTGCAACTCACTGCTCAATTCTCAACATCCATTAAGGTTGTGACTCTATTCTCCTGAATTTTTTTTCACAAAGTTCATCCACAGGGAAATCCTTCGGCATGCAACTTCCTTATTGCATATCCATCACTATATTTGATGGACTCAACCTTGATTTAGCTTCAGTTGTTTACCAAATATTCCATAAGGAATATAAACATGCATCTTTGTTATGAATCCATATTATTTATCCTCGCATGTTCCTTTTTTTGTTAACTTACATCCATGATGCACTTAACCACATGCATAATCATAAGCCTATGTGTATCTATCATATGTATACTTTACAAATCACATACATCTTTTCATTCAAATCATTTAAATCATGATTGTTCACAATTGTTCTCATGTGATCCTCAAATGCATAATGATGTTTCCTTTTATCATGACAACATAACATCCTTGCTCATTTACTCTTTCATCTATTTCTACTAGCCTTTCCCAAGGGAGTGGAACACATTCCCCTCAAGATATCATTCAAAACAAAACTTTCATGAATCTTCATAATGGATTCAACCATGCATCCATGGTATTCATTTAATCTTGGCAAGTGCAATTATTTCCTTACATTTCACTCATCGAGGAAGTCACATAGTGCCTTTAGTATACATATACCCTTACATCATACATGTGCATCAATTGAACATTTAATATAATTCATATCTATTTGGTATTAATATTAGTCTTCATATCAAGAAACCTCACAATGCATTAAATCCATGCACTCAAGCATATACAATTATAGCCAAAAATTCATCATGCAAGTTCATTGCTTGCACCTTTTCCATGTCATTCATACACATGGACATATCAAACTTCTAGATCCTCCTCCAAAGGATCTGCCTACCATTATTATGACAAGTCTCATAGTGATACTCAACACTGAGATTCCCTCTCTATTGAGAGCTTGCAGTCATTCACATGATATCCACATGGCAAGTTTAGTAGACATAATCATAGCTATGTCCCCATTTCCATAAGACAAAAAACAGTAAGAAGACATTTTTGCCTCAACTAGTTTAAATTTATTCAACAATCTAGAAATACCATCTAGGAAATTCCAACAATTCCCAAGACAACAAGAGAGCTTATCAATATTCTTTTTCATGCCTCAAACTATTTTTGGTTAACATACAATTTTATCAAGGGAATCCTTTTCTAGATTCCCTCTCACTACTACTTGAGCATACCAGGCCATACCTTATATGGATACCATCCACCTTTGGATGTCAACTTGACCCATTGGTCATCTAGAAGTGTCCCATCACTTCCTTTACCACATTTAGGGTCAACATTTCATTAATATTTCTATTCAACAACAACCGGGATGAGGGCCACTCTCCTCCTCCCACAAGAATTCTGGAAGATTAGTTTTCTATCCACTAAGCAATGGAAGATGCAGTGATTTATCACTCATTCACTCCATATTTTTGCATCTTTATTTATCATCTTGATTAGAAAAATGCTTCCCAACAATTCCCATACTCAGAAACAAATTTGTTTCTCAGTTCCCTTCAGAACCAGAGAGTTGCACATGCTCTCCCTTTTCATAAAATTGGCACCAGACCTATTCCTCTTGCATAAACACACCCTTAAGTTAATAGGGATACACACTCCCTTATCACAACCATGATATTTTGAACTTACTCATGTCCTTTCACTTCTTCCATGGGGTTCATTCTTAGTCCACATGACTTCTTTTATTTTACAAAGAGTGATTACCCCGGTAGGAAGTTTTTTTAGTTATGATAGGTCAAGTAGGTTGATCTCACCTACTTCCATAAGGCCTCCAAACATGGAGGATTGTACTCCCTATTATCCCCCACTTTAGGGATAAATAAGGAGATTATGTCTCGAGGCCCACAGGTCCTATACATGGAGTACAAAGAGCCATATCTACTTGAGCATGGCCCTGGAGGGCCCATATTTTCTTCCTGCAACACCTCCACTTTGTCAGCAACAAAAACATCCATCACCTTGACCTTCTCCTCTAGTAAAAGTGGGTCTTTCTCCATGAGGTAATGACTCCGGGTATCATGGTATTTGTCACTTTGATCCTCAAAATGTTTGAATATGTGTATTTGATTCCTTTTTTTTCTAACAAGTGATTGGATGTTATACCTATCGACTTGACCATATCTGGGGGGAATGACAGGATTCTCTAGTAAGATTGTGCCCATAGGTTTTGAGTTTCCACTGGGTGGATTCATGAGAATCCATTGTCCACTCCCAACATACTTACCACTTTCCATCTTTCTCCCTTTCATCCATCCCATTACACTGGTCTAGGCATTGGGTTGGAAAAATATTTAAGGGTTGCACCTTACCTTGTGGGAAGAAGAGGCTAAAGGCCCAGAGGGTAAAAGTACTTGGAAAAATATAAAATCCAAATAATGAAACCTTGATATGCTTCGCCCATGGATCCCCAAGAAAGAAGTAAAAGGATTCTCAGTAAGAAACAGAGGGACCCATAAAAATAATAAAACAAGACCTAGTTAGAGGATAGGGGGTCTCATCACGAGCAAACCTATCAGGTCCATGGGAATGTAGAGATATGAAACTACCAACAGTTGGTCACCACGCCGGGGTAGTGTCTCTTAGTGGCATATCCAAGAGAAAGGGGGTCTCATCAAAAGAAAACCTTCTCATTTCCGTGAAATGCTTGTGGTTAACATTGCCACCACTGGTCACCATGCCAGGGCAGTGTCCCCTAGCTAGATTCTTGAAGAAAAAGTAATAATAAAATATAAAAGGAATGAATGGGATTGGAAACATTTTCATCCATGAAAGGTACATCTCACCCTCTACAGATTCACCCACAGGTAAGCCATACATTTCCCTGCTATCACTGCACCCCTTTCCCAAACATCCCTTATCCACTTCACCCACTCACATGGATTAGATTTTATCTCTCCTGGAAACACCCCACATCCAGTGAGCATTATCCCAATAGGACGCCCTACTGCTTCCTCCAAACTTGGCTTGCAGATTAAAATAATGTCTTTGAGCACTTGTCCGGGAAAAATGGGTTTTATGCACATGTTTAATAAACTTGATGATTAGATGTGATTGACATTGCTACAATCTTTATGACTTATGATCCCATGGAGGGCGTATCTGTTGATGTGTAGGGCCATACCCAATAGATAGGTACCATTATGGGCAGGTACACATGGGAAGATGATCAGCTTGGACCTCCATGGGGTTGAAATCCCACCAGATAGATGTTGAGACCCCAACAGGGGGTAGAGATAGATTAGAGGTTTTGCACTGGAGAGGAGGAGGATGTTCCACCAGAGGCAACATGACAGAGCTTGGCCCAGGGGGGTTGTGCATTTTTCACCAAGACGTTGGCCTTGGAAGGCCCATGATGTCACCTGAGACATTCATGACATCATACAATACTTGTGGAGGTTTTGGGAGGCAGTTTTGGCACATGTGGAACGTGTGGCATGTTTTGGAGGCCCAAGGAAGGATAACATTTTGCTCCAGGAGGACAACTCTTCCCTAGAAAGGGTTAATGTCACCATAAAAGGGAATGGTGTCTTCATGTTTTCTTGATTTAGGGTTTGATTTTGACATTTAATGTAAAAAGAATATTATTATGTACTTTTGGCCTTGTCGGCCTTTTGTGACCTAAAATTAAATTATGGTCATTGGTAATGGTATAAGTAAGAGAGATAAAACTCTCTTTTATTCATCATCTTTCACTCAAACTTGGGTGAAGTCTGAAAATTTTGGCCCTCTTTAGGGTTTTGGCTGAAATTACTAGTGCACACTTGTTGAAGGAGGCTTATCTTGGCTATTTTTGGCAATTTTCTTGGTGGAAGGTTTATAACTAGGGTTTGGCTTGGTGAATTCTTGGTAAATGTAAGTGAATTTATGAAATCCTTCCATTAATTGAATGGTTTTAGTGTTTTACTTGCATTTTGTTAATGAAATTAATGAAATAAACCATAGGAAATAAGCACATGTTGGTCTCCTTATTTTAATTCCTTGCTAGATTATGCCAATGAGCCATTTTTGGTGTTGAAGACATTGTTAGGGCCTTTCCATTGCAACACCCTATCCTTTTACCTCACCTTAGCCATTTTTACTTTGTCATTGAGCTAAAGAAGGAGGAAAACACACTAAGGTCTAGGGTTACTACACCTTAGTGAGTCGTTTTCCCCTAGGGTTTGATGGTTGAAGCCTTGGATTATCAACACTTCACCATCAAGTTCCTCTTGTCTTTGGATATATTATTATCATATTGTTCCTTAAACACTTGCCTCTACTTTTGACTCCATTTTCCCTATGAATGCACTAGTCTAAGACCTTTTGCTTGAGTGTTTTGATCACAATTTATAAACATCCAAATCTTTGAGAAATTACCAACACACTTCTAACCCTAGTTTAGATTAACTTGCTAACCCTATTGCCACCATTATCCATTTGATTTATAGTTATAATTTGTAGCATTTAATACTTCTTTAAGCAATTGAAATATTGGCTAATGCGTAGCAGTCTTTGCTTCTAATGAATGTTGGTATTGTAACATTGATGATAAATCATTCTTGCTCATTTTGAATCTTATTAAGAATTTATTGTGAAGTTACATATTAATATTATTTCTATTGTACATCATTGATTTGCTTCACCAATATTACCAGTCAATTACTTTATTCAAGAAAGTCCTTGATTATATGAAGTACTAACCAACAAGTGACCTTGCAAATATAAGTTTTATGTTGCTTTGTTCCACGCAGGTACTTTTCTGGTTATTATTATCTTTTATTGGATGTCTAGACGGACTTTCTGATCAATGGTGACTTGTGAGAGGGAAAATTTTACATTAGCCTTTACCTTTTACCTTCTCAAAACCCTAGGTCACCAGGGATGTCTCCCCTAGGCCTACCACCCTAAATAGAAAGAGATATCCTATTGAGGTGACAGTGATAGGATAGTCTCCCATGTTGCCAAGTTTGTCTTCATTTACCTTTCCTTTACATCCAAGTACAAATTGTGCGATAACACTCCCAATTCCAAATCCTTCATTTAATCGACACTTTTAATTAACAGAGACTTCATAATCCCACTTGTTTGGCAATTCTTGCCACATATTGAATCCATTTTCCATATGGACTCAGGTACTCCTTAAAACAGGTTTATGCCATTTTCATCCAAGTTTTATTATTAATTCCACTTAGCATAAACTCACTTTTGTAGGACTGGATATCATTTCTCCAAAATAAACGATAGGCTTCTTCTACCACAGTCTAGCATGATTCAATCTCTTTGGGTAAAATACCAATTGATTTTTTTGGCATTCGTCTCTTCGGCGTTGAACTCCCTTTTCTCTACTCACTTATCCTCTAGAGTCCTGAAACCCCAAAATCCTGCAATGTGGCTCCGACCTTCGGTGAGGTTCCTCATCGTGCTATTATGAACATACCCCCAAAACTCCTGAAGTTTCGAGGTCCTGCAATGTAGTTCCGACCTTCAACCCTAATGGAGCATACATTCTAACCTCTTGGAGTTTTGAACTCCTGAACTCTTGGGGTCCCATTAGCCATTAGGTCAAGCAACTATGCACTAGGGGGTGACATGTGGAAAAATATGGAGATTACATGTGGCCCAATTGACGGGTGACATGTGTAAAGTTCTATTTGACACATAAGGCCTGTGAAAAAAATGAATCGGGATGACATGTGGCATGCATAATATGGGTCCACATCACCCTAGGTGACATCATCATGCCATGTCAGTCTAGGATGTCAGTCTCCAGGAACATCCTGCTTCTCCTACTAGCAGATTTACCCGGAGCTCTGAAGTCTCGAACACCCTCCATCCGACCTTCCAATATCCTCTATCCAATGGTTGAGATAGGTCCACGTAGATCCTTAGATCTACGACCTTCGTCGCTTCACGATGTCGGCATTCAGGGGTTTTTCATTTTAGTTTCCTTTCTACTTCCAAATTGGTCAGTGTCAGACTAACCATAGTCTAGATCCAACGGTCAAAAGAGAGATCCCAAAGTATCCTCAGATCTATGGATCACGTTACTTCGTAATTTCAACGTTTGGGGATTCCAACCATTTAACACCCTTTTTCTCTTGGAGTGGTCAACATCAGATTGACCACGATGTAGATCCAATGGTTAGGGGAGATCTAGAATATCCTCATATATATGGCTCGCATTACTTCGTGACTGATAAGTGGATCAGGGTTTAACATGGGAATGAATCCCACGATAATGATAAATGACCAACAACTGTCGTTCAATTATCAAGTTACCATTCCGACAAGTCACCTTCAATTCATTTAGGACGTTGCAATGTTCATTCACCCTGGAGCTCAAGAGTACCAGAGTCTCGAATAACTTAGCTCCGTTTTGGGTATGATCCAACAACCCAAATCTATCTTGGTAGCCAAATCAATGGTTGTTGTGGATTCTTATGTACTTCGTGGCTCTTCTTTCCTTCAACAAAGGATTTAAACCATGGTTTTCATAGGTTGCGACCTTGGTCTTCATTCTACGAGCATTATACCTTCTGATCTTGCAAATACTTTGAATGAAGTGTGGGAGCACTTCTTCTTCTTCTCTTGGAATTTAGAATTTAGAGAGTTCTTAACCTCTACACAGTTTTCATAGGCTCTGTGCACCCTCGCACTACCTCTCCTGAGATTAAGATACCCTTTTTTTCCAGGAGACTCGAAACAATTGGAAGTATAGACATGCATACATAAAACTATGCCTATGGTCAACAAAATAAAAGTTTATTTCCTTTAATTCAAGCCACTACAGGAGGCTCAAGCATTTACATGTACAAATCATGTTCAAACCATATAGTTCCTTACCTTATTAAATACACAATCATACAAGATAAAAACCAGTCTACTCATCAAACAAGCATGCACATCCCTGATATATTCATAGGATAATTAACCTTAATTTACAGTTCAATTTCACAGGGTATGAGAATACTTATCTATTACAAGTTCAAACCAACCATCTAACTGTGGTTGTTCGCCTCTCCACCCAACCATAGGCTCAAAGGCATTCACTCTTAGCACTCTGTCCACCCCCGTGCTAAGCCATGATATCACTAGGGAAAATTCTATAAATTTCTCAGAGATCCTCTCTTTATCACAACCTCTTTGAGGTTTATTAGGTGCTCTCTCACTATCAAGCTCGAGACCTTCTTCTCAGGTCAAGTTTTCTGGGTTCTCTTTCCAAACTCAAGAAATTTATTGGGGATATTACTCTCCTCCACCTCTCTGGAAGCAGTAGAAATATCCCTTCCTCCCCACTAAGCTCAGGGCCTCCACAGGTTTTATCAGATGCCTTCCCAACTATATTTCCTCTATGCAAGAGAGGCCCTTCATAGCCACATTGTCCCTTGATGCCCTCTCCTTCCAGCACCAGTTTATTTCCAGCCAACACCAAGTCTGCGACCTTCTTTTTCTCTAGTCCGGGTTTCAAGTCTTCTATTCTCCAGTTCATAACTCTTCCATGAGTTCTCTGATCTTTCTATTGCATTCTCTAGTGCTTCCCTTCGATGGTTCTCTTCCTTAGAGACCAAATTCCTCCTCTGATTCTCTCTAGTAACTAGAACAACTTAAACCTTAAGTTCTTCTTCTCATATGGAGAACCTCTCGTTCTCTTCCTCTTTCTGAATGGTATCATATCTTCTCTTACACACCCTCTCATTTTTCCCTAGGGAGGTTCTAGACCTGTCTTGTTCCTTCTGTCAGAAGGAACTCGGGTCAATCTGGGCTTGCAGGAAGCTATGTTCTATGGTACTTCGGGCTGACAATTTTTTGTCTCCTTAGCAAGACCCTCCATGCTTCCATTCATTGGGGTAGTTGATTGTTCAACCACCAGTCCTTCTTTCATTAACTTATTTTTCTTTTGGATCAGGATGATGCTTATTATTTCATCAAGGAGAATTTGGTTCATTTGACCTAATGAACCCTCTCTACAGTTTCCTCACTCTTTCCTCGAGTGATATCATGTGCAGTACTTCAATGCTTGACCCCCACACTTAGTTTTTGGCAATCTAAACAACAATACATTTACATTGTTCACATGCCATAACATGGTAATCATAAATAATGATTAATTACAAGCTGGGGGAAATAGGGGTATTGCATCATGACAACTTTGACTGTTATGTGTGATTGGATTGAGAATCCATATATTGTTAGAATATCACAAAATAAATTGGGGCTAATTGGTAATGTCCAGTTCTAGACCTATCTGAGTGAATATAACTAGTGTTCTTAATTTTGAATAAAGAAATAGTAATAAATAACGCTAAACAATTAGCAATTGTTTTGTTTGAAGAAAAATTAAGGAATGTGACAGATGGAGATGATTGGAGGAGATAAATCCATAGAATTTATTGTGCATGTGCCTTATTGAGGGTGCTTTTATATGAATGACCATGATTGCATCTACTAGTGTAGATGATTTGTCCATACTCATTCATGCATGTTAGAAGAGTCTTTGGAAGAGAAGTTGAACATTTATGCATGCCTAGGATCACATTAATGGATTCATATCAATGATCCATAATCACTAATTCACTTGGAAGAGACTTGGGTTGAGAGGTGGGTAAAATCATGAATATAGGTGTCTATTTTCCTTGTTTTTTGAGAAAATAAAATATATTTTCAAAATTCTTTTAGCTTCCAGTAAAAAAACCTATTTTTTTTTATTTAGAATTTTGTTAGATTTCTATTGGTTATTTTTTGAAATTTTTTTATTGATATTTGATATGTCAATTTAGTGATTGTTTGACAATATGTTCCTTAAAAATGAAAGTACCGATAATGAGTTATGTTTATTGACACCAATTTACTCATTATTAAACTTTTGTCTATGAAAAATGAAATATGATACAACAATCTAAACAAACTCTATTAAAGTATGAATATGGTTTTAAAGACAACAAATGAATATTGTGATTACTACAATTTTTTGAATTTGACCAATCTGAAAAAGTTGCAAATTTTAAACATGTTTAGATTGACACAATGTATCTGCCTTAATTTTTATTTAAAGGTAAAATATAAAAGTACCCTTTTGAAGAAGACAATGAAATGTTTCATAATATAAATTTTCCATAATTTTTGACTTATTCAGATGGATATCGGTGGCCACCCACGCATTCCACTAGCTCAAAGAATAGTTTTCCATTTTGGCAGTTTTTTACAGTTTTTTGAGTCCAAATATTTTGGGGCCCTAAACAACATTTTTTGGGACTTTTAAGGGGCCATTATAAGTTGCCAAAAGAAATCCCTAACCCCCAATGAAATTTGTACTTCTTGGATAGACCTTTTTGAAGAGGTATCAAATGCCCCAAACATAGATCATATGGAAAATATACGCCCTCGAGAAGTTGACGATCAACTTCCCCCATTGGGGCCCGTAAACCTTTTGGTTTTTCATCTTCCCAGGTTAGGGTTTTGGATTTTATTTATTTTAAAAAGGCCTTTAGAGCCTCATTGTAAATATCATCATCTTCTTGTGAATGATCATAGTTGTCACATCTCTTCTCAGAGATAAGCTACCACCATTCTAGTGAGTTCATTCACTCTGTATTTTTAGAGTTTTGTACATTTCACTCATTAATAGAAATTGTGTATTATTGTATATATGTGCCTCTTGTTATATATATGATATATCTCTCTTATATTATTGTCTCTCTTGCAATATCTCTATATATTTCTTTGTTATAGCTTTGCTCTCATTTCGTGGTCAAAATAATCTGGATCATCGACTGTGTATTATAGAAGATATTGATTTTTCATGTTACTAAATCATTATGTCATCTAAAAATAATATGCGGATATGTTTTTACAAAATTAAATAAAATTACTATAAAAATATTAAATTGAATCCAAATCGTATCAAATGAAAGTACATTCAATTATGAAAATGTCGGTACTAGTTCTGAAACCAAACTCACAATTGTTTGAGTCCGCTCCTCCCCAAGTTGGAGTAAGTTGAAGTGAACACACACTTTTCTGAAAAGTGCCATAGTTACAGGTTTTCGGCCGAAGTAATAGTTCAGTGGAAAGTTAGTTTTAACAAAAAAAATTTGTTAGATTTAAAATTTATGTTATATTTTTCAAGGGCACTGTTAAATTTAACTTTCGGATGAAAACAAATTTCGGCCAAAAGATTTTTTGGCTAAAAATTTCAAGATTTTGGTCGAAAAAGTGTCGTTAGCAATTTTTGCGACCCAATTCTCACAAAAGTGTTACCTAGATTCGTGATTTTACCCAGGTACATGTTTTTCCATGAATGGTTGGGATGGAATCCACAAGTACAAATTGATATCCCACTACCACTCAAAAAGATGAGAAGAGGTTGAAGTGAGAGGTAATTATTTTGGCATGAATGATTGAGATCACACCATGAATCTAGACCAACAATTGACAATCACTTTTGCATTTAGTAAGATTATTGAGAGGAGGATTTCTATTTTGCTGCTAATAGTTAGGATGTCACCCATGATCTAGATCAATGACCTAGATCCCATCAGTAGTTTCTCCCCTTGTAGTGTAGAATATTATGGCTAGGGGCTAAGGAACAAAGTGTCCTGATATCCCATCAACCTAGGAAACTATGCCACATAATAAGGCCTAATCCCTAAGTAGAGGTGAGTAGAATACCATGCAAATGTTGTTGGGTGTGACATGAAGTACACACAAGGAGGATTATGTGTGCTATTTGACCCACATAATTAGTTCCAACCCATGAACATAGGGATTGATGTACTACCTACATACTCCCGCAACCACAAACGAAAATGGATTGTATCCATGGGGCTATGATTCAATATAAAAATATGAAAAATCATATAAATTCATTATAGAATTTCTATCCCCTTTACCCCCACAACCTTTCTCAAGAATTTTAAAATGCCTTTAAAATTTTTCCTTCAGTTAATATTGGAAAATAGGGAAGGAATTTATGTTCTATCGCTAGCCAAGTTTTTAGGAAAGACACCAAGGGAGCCTGTTAAATGTTGTGAATGTTGAAAATACCCTATGAATTTCCCTCATCAGAAGGACAATATTAATAGTTTTCACAACATCCAGGAGACCACTAATATGATGATGTGGCATGGACTATTCCTCATATTTATGACACATTATAAGACTATCAAGAGAATCACTAATCATTCATTGGTCGAAGTTCAAGGTAATATTGTTAAGTAATCCATTTCCATTTAAATTGATTTAGGATCTAGTCATAGTTATGTTACTCCTAAGTGGTTGAAACTTGTTCTCTTAAGAAGTGCAAGTATAGTAAGTTATTGCTAGTCTATATAGCCACTAGAACCAAGAGAAATTTGTTAAGTAATAGAACAAAAGAAAGAAGAAAAGAGGAACTTTGTGGAAAAGGATTAAGCCATCTCAACATATGTATTCATATCATCATGTCAATATATAGTACATGTCTTTGACCACCTCTAGATCTAGATCTCACCGAAAACTCATTAGTGGACAATGACAACACCTCATTAGTAGATAAGGATGAAAAATCATAAGAAAGTGGTCTCAAACTTTATGATTGTCTAGGGATTCATAGTCTAACACCCCCTGCCCCCTCATAATTTTACAAATAAAATAACATGAACTAGTGCATAAAATGGTATCATCTTCTATCTTCAATTTGGAACTTCTGAACTAAAATTTGATGAAGATATTCTTGAAAAAACACCAATATTTGGATGTTGAATGGTTCATCTGAAATTAAATTTGAAAGAGTAGAATTTATAGAAGTAAACAACTACCATGTCTGAAGATTCCCCTACTTATTGGTGAACAAATAGGATCACTATTTTTATATCAATGAACAAATTGTATCATCGATGTTCTCTTTGAATTTAGACACAATTAGGTGTCAAACATCATACCAATGAAAAGTTAATTTGATTGTAGCTTGTTGATGAGACCAATTGCTATGTTGGAATTCCAAATTTTTGATTGGATTTTTATTGATAGGAATTAAAAACATGAAGCCTAACTATCATCATTGATGTCCCTCTCTACGAGTGCAAGGAGGGAATAATATTGAAGGGATTTAAGCTTCATCTCTTGGATTCTTTTTTCCTTCAATGGTTCTTCTATTAGTGGTTTTGTTGTTTGACTAGTATCCATTTTGTATGGATTAATGTGGTGGTTTTGGTTGACCACTACTAATTTTCACTTGATACCATGTATATGGTGTTTTTTGGTTGACCACTAACCATTTTCACAATATACTCACCCCTTAAGATGAAAGAGAGTTCAGTTTATCTTCATAAGAATACTTCCCTCCTTGAGTGCAAGAGAGTACCTTTCTATTTGACTCAACGTGTTTAAATTTAAAAGACATGTAGAACTGGGCCCCAATCATGCCCAAAATATTCATTTGGAATAGTTGTTTGAAAGCCTTCTTCTTTTGGTATTTTTCCATGCAAATGTGTCTTTACTTGTGTCTGAAATAGATGGTTAGACTTATGCAACTTCTTGACTTGTTGATTCCAATGCCAATGACTTATCTAGCCATAATAAATTATTGGATTTTTATCATTATTCTTCTTTAAAAAATTTCGTGAGAGATTATTTATTTTCCCACAATGAAGACAAGGATGGAGATCAAAACATTGATTCTTCATGTGACCAACTCCATGAAAATGACGCCACTCAAGTTTTTCCTCAATATGTTTATCATGAATTGTATCATTGACCTTTTAACTTATGCCTTAACTTTCTCAAGTCTTCAATTTTTTATCAAGAAATATTTCACTCACAAGATGAACTGGTTTGGAGTAATCTAGGATATGAAAACTACTACCTTTTTCATATCCTAAGCCATGTCAATTTGTTTTTAATAGAAATTCTTTCCAAGGTTTGAAAATCATATTGGAAAGATCATTTTGTAATTCTCGGCATTCTTCTTTTGTATCTTCAAATTCACATTTGTTGCTACTTCTATCACTCTATGCTTTTGCTTGTGACTTGACTTCAAAAAGACTTTCCTTCATCAATTTTCTATATTATTCCATCTCATGAATAGTTAAGGAACCATCAATAGTATCTTTTGTTGTATCGGTATCGACCATTAGGTCATGTGTATGACTAGAAGAATTAACCATTGGCAATAGGTATTTTGTGTCACAAGATGCATCTACCTTTTGTATGAGGGCATCTATTGCACAAGTAACATCCATCATTTGCATTAATTCATTTTTGGCACATGTGGCATCAACCATGTTCTCAATTTGTTTGTCCTTTTGAATTAATTTTAGTTCAAGTACTTCAATCAATTTACCCTTTAGATCAATTTGATTATGAATAACAATAACCCAATTATGGAATTCATGTAACACATCATGTAATTCCTTTATTTCTTGATTGACATCTTGAAAATGCTTTCCTCATTTACCCATTTTTTATTTTGCACTTGTCACGGTTGCTTATATTCACTCACTTGCCACTTTTTTTTTTATACCACACTTGTTTGATTGTTTTCATGCTTAGGGTGTGAGGCATTACCAAGAATGTATCCCAAATTGTGATTTTTTCAATGATCTAATTTTGATGACTATCTAGACCTCCTTATTCAAAGTTTAGGTAGGTCCATTTTTACAACAAGCCTTCTTGTAATTCCTGTATTTGAAAAAATAAATGATTTGGTTCAACCTTAACCTTATCCTTCAATTTCAATGAGACAATAAACTATTGACTATACACTTGAACTATCTTGTCATGGATCAATTAAAACTTATTTTACATGGTCCATCAATGATTATGACCTTTGGATTTTTGACAATGCTCAATGAAGATTTGAGAAACAAATAAAACTTTTCCCTCTTACATGAGATTACACATTGCTTTGTATATGTTTTATTTGATATCTCACTTTGATCAAGTCTTTATGCCTTATTTAATATTTTTCCAAAATATCACCCTCATTTCAATCTTTCAAATAGTTTAGCAAACCTCCTCCTTTTACAAAACAAAATCCATAATACTCTTATCACTTAAGAAAAATAAGTTCAAGGGCAAGGTAGGAGTCTAAAAACCCTTTTACAAGGTTTGGAAATATGTATTCTTTTACCATAGAATATGGTATTATTGATTATTTTCCCAAAATTACATCAACCCCTTAAAATTGTGACATGAAATATTTTACAAGTATTGGGAAACACTTATACCCAACCCCTAAAGTAATTCCTTGTTCCCAAGAGTTATCCAAAGCATGGGTCTTTCCCCAAAGAGGGTTGAGGATTTTTTTTTCAAAAACCAAATCTAGAATGCCTCCAATGCTGGCATGCTTATCCACTTTCCTACTAGTAGATGTGGTACGTGGGCTTCTTTTCTTTACAAGTGAGCATGTGCATGTGGACCATCCAATCATTGTCTTCCTTTGGAATCTCTATGCTACTGTTTTATGCATGGATTGTGTTGTATTCATTTCAGACCAAACATGCATGGATCCTTTCATAAAGAATTAAATCTCGTGCGCTAAGCAGATTTCCACTCGAGCCAGACTACTAAGAGGTGTAAATGCTTTTATTTCCATTTTAACCAAAAGTTACTCTGTTGCTTTGAGAGTTTTTTGTTCAATTCCCCGGATTTAGAGATTTGATGGGTTTTAACATGGATTTTATACTCTCCATATTCTGCTTAGAAATAAAAAAAAAATGCATTTTATATTCAATAGTTATTCTCCATAAATCATGATTTAATACCTGAATTTTTGTGGTGGATCATTATTCTCATATCTTGATCTGGTGGGGAGGCCAAGATCATGTATAACTTTCAACACTTACTAATATTGGATTCTTTTTTATCTCCTCCCTAAGACAAATCTCCCAAATCTAGTGCATAATGGTCAGGATAAAAAGGAGTAGTAGGAGCAGACTGGATCAGACCTTGGATTGTTGAGTAAGGCATTGCCATGGATATAAGATTAGAAGATTAAATTGAATAGATATCACACATGCATTCACTCCTTTGCAATCTATTCTTTTTATTATTATTATTATTATTGATTGTAAATATTCATATTCTATTATATCTAGCAACAATTTTCCTTCATTTATTGGCTTTAACTTCATGCGAATAGATCTGATTTTGTATTGAAAAATATGTTTGAAAAACACATATGCAACAGAGAAATCTCACATGAAAATAAAAGATCTAAACCAGATCTGATTTGATCACTTAGATCTCATCTACTAATTTTGATTTTTCTTTGTACAATATGTTAAGAACCAAACATCAATATAGCATAGAAAAACTTCAGGAAATGTAATCAACACCTTGAAAAAGAGATAATTTCAGATAATAAGCCTCTTCGAGGGGGCAACCTCCTTTTACCCCACTTAAATGTTCAAGTACAAGATGATTCAAAGTGAAAATGTCTCCTTGGTATATATAGGAGACTAGGAGGTTTTAATGGCC
>ML780398.1:216189-261854 GCA_009831015.1 Picea engelmannii
TTGGCCCCCCTTAGACCTCTTATCGCTTCTTCCCCTGCTTATCGCCCTCGCCTCCTGGTGACATGTGTCCTCCACCTCATCTCTCTCATTCCTCTATCACTTCTTTGATCCCCCTCCTACCTTTCACCATCACACACATGTCCTTTACTCTCCCAAGTGGCATATCCCCTTTCCCTTCACCCCTCTTGTCTTCTGACACCTGTACCCCACACTCCTCACCAATTTCACCTGTGCCCTATCCATACCCCATGGAACTTATCGTTAGGTGTCATAGCACCACCTCACCCTTCCCCTAGCACCTCCACCTCAACATCCATGAGTCTTTCCATTCGTCCGCCAAAGTGGGTCCCCTCACATCATTCCCACGAAGCAACAATAGCCAAAGGGAGACCACCACGTCCTTCAGGAGCAGAGTTGACTAGAGCCTTTCCAGATCCCAAGAATCATTTAATGCAAATGCGGAAGGTGGGTGAGACATCGTCTCCCCCCTTAATTGGAAAGCCGGGAAAAGACAAGCGCAAAGGTGACTGTCAGTCCTTCCTGACAAAGATCGCATCCATCAGAATACTGCATGGGCAGACTGCCCAATGTCTGCATGCACAACCTGAAAGAGAAGCTTCTCAACGTTAAGCATTGATCTCCTGACATGATCGTGTTTCATGGAATCCAAGCCAATTCCACGTTTATGTAGGCATTTTTGCCATTTTTTGTATCTATCGTTAGTAGAGCTAAGCTCCTGGTTGTAAAGTTTTGATCAAGCACTGGTTTTCCTTGGTTATGTATCTATATGTGAGACTTCTTGTTTAATGACTGTCAACTTCTTATTCCATCTGGTTTCCATCTAATGTTGAAAGAGTTCATGATTGACTGAGTCACATGAATCATTATGACAATGTTATATAAATGTTTTATGGTAACGCTATTATGATTTCTTTTAATGTTTTTGTGATTTGAATACAATAAGTTCTTGTGTTTAAATTTTTCCTCTTTAGGCTATTTGAAGCTTGATGCTCACAACAGACCTTTTCACTTTCTCACAGAAGTCTTCCTCCTACTCACCCTTATTACAACTTACTGTCTAAAGTTAAATTAAGACCTCACCTGTTCATGCATAGCCTTAGTCCAGGATTATGAGTTAAAATGATATTGTATTAAGTTTACTTCCAGTCGATCACCCTTTTTATAAACAAATTGTGACATAAACTGATGGGTATCAAGCTTACTCCTGTTGCAATCGAGGAGTGACTTCTAGTGCTAACATTTATAGCGTTGTTGTCGGGGATGAAGTTGAAGATTCTCCTTGGTATTGAATGACATTGAGCCTATGATTCTGAAGGTGCATCAGACATCAGAGCCCTACAAGAATTCTACTGTGCACCTGGCGACTCCATTGTGATGAACACACTATGACAAACTTTTCATTTTAGTTGTGGCTTCTAGAGGCAAACACACGCGGTCTCATCCACAACTACCTCTATCTACGCCTAAAGCTGATCTAGAGAAAATTATTAGAAAAGGAAAGGCCCTCGCAGAAGGAGCCTCTACTGCTGAACCAAGTATTTCTGATAGTTCTCACCGCCCTCTATTAGAAACTCCAATATCTACTTCTCAGTTTTCTATCAGACCTCCTGCTGGAGTTTCTAGAACTTTAAATTTCGGGAGTGTTCTTGTTGAGTTTTCCCCTCTTGGTCTAGTATTGGAGGGAGAAATCCTTGTCACTCCTTTCTCCCCTGAAGTTGTTCCTTGGTATAGACCCAAGACCACTGAATACTTTCCCATTCCTAGATTTACCACCCCTCCTCCTATTACTATTGCTACTATTGCAGAAAGGGAAGCCTCTGTTGACTCAAGCCCTATAGCCTTTTCACTGAATCCTCTGTTGTTTCCTTTCCCTCCTGTAGGCTCTGTTCTAGTTTACCTTGTCTGAACACCTTCTCTTCCTATCTCTCCTCCACCTAATATCCTTATGACAGGTGATAATCCCCATGTAAATAGAATGGATTCCATTGTGGCTATGGGGTATTCCCCTCTAGTTCTACCTCAACCCTTGAATGCTTTCCTTATTGGAGATTATATCAAATACATGCCTAAATTCACTGGAGAGGAAGACATAACAGTTGAAGAGCACCTTGTTTCCTTCTACAGTTATGCAGACAACCTGAACATTGAAAATGAAGATGTATGGATGAGAGTTTTTGTCCATAGCCTTGATGGTGAGGTTAGGAAATGGTTCAAGGGACTGACCCCTGGATCTATTGTTGGAATTAAAGCTCTAGATAATGATTTCTTGAGATAGTGGGGAGATAAAAAATATTTCATGTATTACATGATAGAGTTTGGGTCCTTGAAGAAAAAGGAAGGCGATTATGTCTCTGACTTCTCCAAAAGATTCAATAAAATGTATAATAATATCCCTGATGAAATAAATCCCTCAGAAGCCTCAGCCAAATTCACTTATGTTAGTGCTTTTGACCCTGATTTTTGCCTCCTTCTCAGAGAAAGAAGATCTATTTCCTTGGCCAACATGAAAGATGCATCCCTGGAGGTAGAGTCTAATGTGTTGGTAGTTAATAGGCTCAGAAGAAAATATGACAAAGACAGAGGAAGGGGGAAGTCCGAGACATCAAAATCTGGTTCTTCTTCATCCCACCCTCAAGTAGATGAGTTGACCCAGATGGTAAAGTCTCTGACTGCAGAGATGGAAAAAATGAAAATGGAGGGGAAACAGACATACAGGAATCCTCAAAAGACGGATAATAGAGGCAACTTCAAAAGACTGAACAACAATGTTCCCCAGATTATGCCAAGGGAGCAGAGGAACATAGACAAAGATGATCAGAGAATTCAAGCCCCTCTCCAAAATAACCTTGTTGATGATGAGGAGAGGGGAGAAGAAGAGCTTGGCCCCAAAATTCATTGTTTTGGAGATACCTCCCCTTTTCCCCATTTGACTCAAGCAACATATGAAGAGTCTCTCATGAACAGTCAAATAAATGAGTTGAGCAAAGGGGAGAAAGCCAATAATAACAGTGCCAATAAATATAACCTTAGGTCAAAGAAGAAAGATGAGAAGTTTGATCAGCCCCTCATGGTAGAGAAGCCTGCTAAACAAGTAGCAAATATCACCAAAGAAAAGAAAACTCAGAATCTCTCGACAACAACCAAAGATCCTGTCTAAGAGGTAAGGGAAATTCAAAAGCCTCCTCCCTCCTTTAGCTTTGAACATGAAATTCAAAAAATCAGAATTCCTGTGCCCATTTCAAAGCTGGTCAAACATGAAGATTTCAAAAAATCCCTCTCTAAGATGTTACATCTTGAGCCACCTTACCATTCCAAAGATTTAGTAAATCCCCAAGATGAAAAACCAACAGTCATCCTAGGTCCCATGGTAGAAGACAAAGATGATTCATCCCCTCCCTTCTACACATCCTTGAACATTCATGACAAGGTGTTGCATAATTGTCTAATGGATTCTGGGGCATCTCATAACCTTATGCCCAAAACTGTCATGTAAGAACTCGGGCTGGAAGTCACAAAGGCCTATCATGATTTGTACTCTTTTGATTCTAGGACTGTGCAATGTCTTGGAGTTATCAAAGATCTGGTGGTAACCTTGTTTCAGCTGCCCATGAAGAGTGTGGTCATGGACATTGTGGTAGCTGATGTTCCTCTCAAGTTTGGCATGTTGTTGTCAAGATCTTAGATAAAAATACTTGGGGGAACATTGCATATGGAACTAACCTATGCTACCATTCCATTCTTTGGAGGGGATCATAGAATATTGTACAGAGAGGCTCAGTTGACTTACATTGTAAGTGATGAAGCAGATCCCACCAATCATCCCATATTTTCCCTTGACACTGATTTGGGATCTAGATTGTTGCAGATCACCAATACCCCTGAACCTCCTCTTCAACTCAGAAAGAAGCCAATTATCCCCCATGAGGATTCTCCTTCAACTACTTCTGTGTGGAAAATGTTCTTTGATGGAGATTCTTCTAAAGATGGTGCAGGGGCTGGAATAGTTTTTTATTTCTCTTGCTCGGGAAACCATATCTCTGTCATACAAATTAGAGTTTGAAGCTACCATCAATGTGGCAGAGTATGAAGCTCTTGTGTTAGGATTGAGAGCTGCAAAGGATATGAGAATAAAGGAAATATCAATGTTTGGTGATGCTGAGTTGATCATCCAGTAGGTCAGAAATATCTATCAGGCCAAACACCCTCGACTCAAGAGCTATAGGAATGAAGTATGGGACCTCATTGACAGTTTTTTCCTAGATTTCAACATATCATTTATTCCAAGAGGAGAAAACATTGTTGCTGATTCTCTGGCTATTTCAGCAAGCAATTTCAAAATTCCCCTGCCACCCTGATTCAGGTATGACATAGAAGTGAAATACATGCCCTCTATACCTGACAATGTCAAGAATTGAAAGGTTTTTGAGGATGATCTTGAGATCAAGAGGTTCCTGGAGATTTTTGAAGAGTTTTCAACACTACACATTGATTGAGACTCTACATCAGAAGAAGACTATCAGGCATATATTTTTCTCAACAAAATTGTTGATCATCACATTGTTCAATTTCCTAGCAATCATATTCCCAAGGGACTGGTTCCTTTGGAAAGGTTATTTGATAGCAATGATGTGGAAGTAAAGGGAAAAAATCCAAAGGATGATGCTGATGTAGATGACTGCAATATTGGCATAGAAAGGGATCCCAAGTTTGTCAAGCTATCAAGCAGCTTGTCAAAGGAGCAGAGGGCATAATACATTGATCTATTAAAAGAATTTTCTGATCTGTTTTCCTGGACCTATGAATACCTCAGGACATATCACACAACTTTCATCAAGCATAATATCCCATTGAAGGAGGATGCCAAACCCTTTAGGCAGAAATTAAGACAAATTAATCCTACGATGTTGCCTATTATGGAAAGGGAGGTGAAGAAACTGTTGGATGCCCAAATCATTGTGCCTATGAGGTATTTTGAGTGGGTATCCAACCTGGTTCTAGTAAGAAAGAAGAGTGGGGAAATTAGACTTTGTGTTGATTTCAGGAACCTGAATAGGAGCTCAAAGAAAGACAACTACCCCTTGCCAAAGATGGAACACATATTGCAAAGGGTAACAGGTGCATCCAGAATTTCAATGATTGATGGATTTTCTGGCTACAATCAAATCTTTGTCCTACCTGGGGACAGGGAGAAGACAACCTTCACCACTCCTTGGGGCACATTCATGTATGCCAAAATTCCCTTTGGACTGATGAATGGAGGGGAAACATTTTAGCAAGCCATGGACATAGTTGTCATTGGAGAAAGGGACAAATTTGTGGTCATCTATTTGGGTGACATCACAATCTTCTCCAAATATGATAAAGAGAATCGCTATCATCTGAGGAAGGTCTTCTTGAAATGCAGAAAGTTTGGTCTCTCCTTAAACCACAATAAATCATTGTTTACCATGAAAGAGGGGAAGTTGCTGGGACACATAGTATCAACTGAGGGGGTCAAGATTGATCCAAGTAGGGTAGAGGATATTCAAACCTTGTCACTTCCCAGGTCCAGAAAAGAAGTCCAGGATTTCCCGGGCAAGATTAACTTTTTGAGGAGGTTTGTCTCAAATTTCAGTGAGTTGGTGAAGCACATCACAGCCATGCTCAGAAAGGGAAATGAAGTAAAATGGACTGCTGAACCCAAGGAATCCTTTGTCTAAATAAAAAAAGCATTGACTGAAGCACCAATGCTAATCAGACCTGATTATTCCAAGGATTTCCTAATTTTTTCTTTTGCTTCTTTTGATACAGTAGCAAAGGTTTTATTGCAGAGAAATGAGGAAGGATGAGACCAACCCATTTCCTTTTTTAGTAAGGCATTAAGAGATACATAAGTCAAGTATTAAATCATGGAGAAACAAGCTTATGCCTTGGTGAAAGCTCTCAAATATTTCATAGTCTATGTCTTTCACTCAAAGGTGATTACATACGTTCCTTCATCCTCTATGAAGGACATCCTTATACAACCTGACATAGATGGGAGAAGAGGTAAATGGATTGCCAAGATCCTTGAGTTTGACCTAGAGATTAAGCCCACCAAGTTGGTTAAAGGGAAGGGTTTAGCCAAGCTACTGGCTGAATCCAATTGTAAATCCTTGGGGGTTAAATTCATCAATGATTGCTCAAAAAATCAGCAGGTTGAATTGTATAATGACAATCCTCAAGACAGTCCTCCACTAGAAGAGTGGACTTGGTATAGAGATATTATATATTTTCTGCTAGAATTAAATCCCCCTGATGAAATGTGGAAGAGTAAGGAAAGAGATTTAAAGCTCAAAGCAGTCAAATATTGCCTTATTGACCAAGTCTTGTACTGGAGAGACCCTCTAGCGGTGTTTCTGAGGTGTTTGAACCCACAGGAGGCCCAAAAAGTGACGTTTGATTTCCATAGCAACCTATGTGGGGGACGCCATTTATGGAAGACCACAGCCCACAAAATTCTCAGGGATGGGTACTACTGGCCCACCTTATTCATTGATGTCTATAGAGAGGTAAGAGCCTGCATCAAATGCTAAATGTTCTCAAGAAAGTAGCAACTCAAATCTTTGCCACTAAAGCTTGTAGTAGTTGCAACACCCTTTCAACAATGGGGGTTGGACTTCATTGGAGAGATTCATCCTCCCTCAAGAGGGCCATCACAGATGGATCCTAACTGCAACGAACTATTTTACCAACTGCATAGAAGCTATCCCCACCAATAGTGCTTCACACAAAGTTATCATCAGCTTCCTGGAGGATATCATGACAAGGTTTGGTTTCCCTAGTAGAATTGTTACTGATAATGCTGCCTCTTTCAGGTCTGAGAATATGGTTAATTTCTGTGAGCAGTTTGATATTTCACTGATTCATTCCACTCCCTATTATCCTCAAGGAAATGGGCTGGCAGAGTCTTCCAATAAAAGCCTGATCAAGATCATTAAAATATTGTTGGAAGATAATAAGAATGACCGGGATTCAAAACTCAAATTCTCTCTGTGGGATGATCAAGTGACAACAAAGAAGTCCTTGGGAACCTCCCCTTTTCAACTTGTTTATGGGACAAAAGTTGTATTTCCCACTTAGCTCTACCTGTAGCCAAATTATTTCAAGATAGTGAAGGGGAGCCAGACAATATGATTAGGAGAATTCATCAATTGATGGAAGTGCAACAGACCAGATAGAAGGTAATGGATAAATCCCATGATCGTCAGCAGAAGATCAAGCAAGCCTTTGATAGAAAGGCGAGAAAAGAATATTTCCAGCTGGGAGATATGGTACTTAAATGGGATGCACCCAGACAAGATAGAGGCAAACATAACAAGTTTGAAGCCCTCTGGATTATGCCTTTCAAAATATCCAAAGTATTTTTAAACAACACCTACAGGTTGCAAGATTTGGAGGGCGAGGAATTTTTTAATGGCCCTGTAAATGGGCATTTCCTGAAGAAATGTTTTGTCTGAGCCTTAAACGACTCCTCTGATTTTGTAAATATTGTTTTCCTGCTTGTTTTCGGCTTAATAAATGACTCCATAGCCCAACAGCAAGGCATTGAAGCTGCAAAAGGAGTTCTTGGAAGCCCACAGGGGGTGTTCCATCCCTCATGGAGCCTAATGTTATCACATAATCATCTATGGGGCATTTTCCTTATGAATTTCCCCCTTTGGCGAAAAGAGGGGAAGAAAAGGGTCAAAAACCCACTTTTCCTAATTTTTGAGTGGGTGCATTGTTTTAAAAGGTGCGTGGATCTAGGTAGCCGAGGGATGTGCACCCAGATCTACAGTCAAAGTCCAATTCCAGATGCCCCCCCCGTTGTTCTTCCTTTAATGGGGGGGGTCCGAAATTGGGCGCACAGGTTTTAATGGTTGGATTTGGAGCGCCTAGATCTGTGACCGAGAATGGATTCCAGACCCCCTTGGCCGTTCTCCCTTTAACAAAAGGGGGGGGGGGTCCAGAATGAGGAAGTTTTGTGTGGTCCCCCCTTATAACTCTTACCGCTTCTTCCCCCGATTACCACCCTCGCCTCTTGGTGACATGTGTCCTCCACCTCATCTCTCTCATCCCTTTGTCACTTCTTCACTCCCCCTCCTACCTTTCACCACCGCACACCTGTCCTTCGCTCTCCCAAGTGTCATATCCCATTTCCCTTCGCCCCTCTTATCTCCTGACACATGTACCCCACGCTCCTCACCACTTCCACCTGTGCCTTATCCATACCCCGTGGCATTTCTCGTCGGGTATCATAGCACCACCTCATCCTTCCCCTAGCGCCTCCACCTCATAATCCATGAGCCTTTCCATTAGTTCGCTAGAGTGGGTCCCCTCACAATAGTCCCACAAAGAAACAATAGCCAAAGGGAGACCGCCACGTCCTACAGAAGTAGATTTGACCAGAGCCTTTCTAGATCCCGAGAATCAGTTAATGAAAATGTGGAAGGTGGGTGAGACATCATATCCCCCCTTAATTGGAAATCCAGGAAAAGACAAGAGTAGAGGTGGCTGTTAGTCCTTTCTGACAAAGATCTCATCCATCAGAAGACTACATGGGCAATCTGCCCAACATCTGCATATGCAACTTGACAGAGAAGATCCTCAACATCAAGCATTGATCTCCTGACATGATCGTGTTTCAGGGAATCAGAGCCAGTTCCAAGTTTAGGTAGGCATTTTTTCCATTTTTTGTATCTATCATTGGTATATCTAAGCTCCCAGTTGTAAACTTTTGATGAAGCATTGGTTTTCCTTGGTTATGTATCTGTATGTGAGAATTCTTGTTTAATGACAGTCAACTTCTTATTCCATATGGTTTCCATCTAATGTTGAAAGAGTTCATGATTGACCAAGTCACATGAAGAATTCTGACAATGTTATATAAATGTTTTATGGTAACGTTGTTATGATTTATTTTAATGTTCTTGTGATTTGAATACAAGAAGTTATTGTGTTTAAATTTTTCCTCTTCGGGCTGTTTGAAGCTTGATTCTCATAGCAGACCTTTGCACTTTCTCATAGAAGTCTTCCTCCTACTCACCCTTATTACAACTTACTTTCTGAAGTTAAATTAAGACCTCACCTGTTCATGCATAGCCTTAGTCCAGGATTTTGAGTTAAAACAATATTGTAATGAGTTTACTTCCAGTTGATCACCCTTTTTATAAAACAAATCGTGACATAAACGGATGGGTATCAGGCTTACTCCAGCTGCAATCTAGGGGAGGCTTCTGGTACTAACACCTTCCATGGAAAACTACCATGGGGTTATCATGATTTTAAGATTATAAGAGCATTGATACCATGTTAAGAAATAGAAAACAAGAAAGAAAAAAAAACAAGAACTTGGTGGAAAAGTCTTGAGCCATCTCATAATGTCAATTTATAGTACATGTAATTGACCACCTCTAGATATAGATCTCACTAGCAACTCATCAGTGGATAATGACATCAACTTATTAGTAGATAAGGATGACAAGTCATAAGAAGGTGGTCTCAGACTTTGTGATTGTCTAAGGACCCATATTTTAACAAAATTTTAGTGAAAACGTGGATCACTATCCATTAAAGATAAAGAGACTATTTTCATAGGAAAATTTTAATATTTTTCCACTTAGATCTTATGATCTCCTCATTGGTATGGAATGGTTGGAAGAACATTGAGTTAAATTTGATTTCTACAAAAAACAATTTGGTGCATTGATGAAGATGAAAACTCAAGGAAAGTAAGAAGCATTACAAAGGTAATATCTACTAGGAAAAAGTCAACCTTGAAATTGAAGAAATATTTTAAGAATTGTAATTTAATGCATCCACATATTAGAACCAAGAGAAGATAAAGGCTCAAATATTGAAGATTATCATGTAAATGAAAGACTTTAGTGATATATTTTCGGATGAAGTGCCAAGACTTCCTCCAATGAGGGGTATTGATTTCTTAATTGATCTTGTGCTTAAGATACTCCAATGTTCAAGACCCCTTATAAAGTGAGTACATGATTATTGGAGTTGAAAATGAAATTGTAATATTTGCTAGAAAAGAATGGATCCATTCAGCCAAGTGTGTCCCCATGGAGAGAATCCATGTTATTTGTGAAAAATAAAAATAAAAATTCCAATATGTGTATTGAAAAAAACCAATTGAATGAAGTTAGAGTAAAGAAAAAGTATCTATTGTCTTGAATTAATGACTTGTTAGATGAAATGAGAGGGGTAAAAGTCTTCTCAAAGATTGATACAAGATCTCGATATCATCAATTCATAATTAAAGAAGAACATATCCATAAGAATGAAGTATGTACATTATGAATTTGTTGTAGTGACATTTGGTTTCACATATGTACCAATGACATTCATCTGTCTCATGAATAGTGTTTTTTTGCAAGTGTTTGGATATGCTTGTTCTTGTTTTTTGGATCATATACTAATTTATTGTGATAGTAAAAATAAATCATGAGAATCACTTCAGGATGGTTTTCCAAGTGCTAAGAGTGCATAATTCGTATAGAAAACTAATAAAATGTGATTTTTGTTAGAAGAAGATTCATTATTTAGGTCACATTATTTTAGAAGAAGGAATATTTGTGGATCAAAAGAAGATTGAGGCCTTACTGAATTATCCCACAACAAGGAATGTAATGGACGTTAGATCCTTGATGGATCTTGTTGGCTATTACTAAAGGTTTATTGGGGGAGTTTCAAAATTTTCATACCCAATCACTTCTTTGCAAAAGAAAAGGATCAAATTTGAATGATCCTATGAATGTGAGGAAATATTTAATCTATTGATAAAGATTCTTAAAATTGTCGTGATCAAGAAAAAATATAAATCTAGATAAATATTTTTTTGTGTGCATTGATATGTGCATTGAAGGACTTGGTGGAGTTATAATGAAACATAATTACATAGTATGCAGTGAGTCATATAAATCAAAATAGCATGGGAAAAATATGTTACTCATGACTTAGAAATTGTGGTACTACATGCTTTGAAAATATGAAGGAAATACATGATTGATAAGAGATTTGATCTTAGATTGATCATCATATTTTGAAGTATTTATTTTAACAACCAAACTTTAATGTTAGGAAAGGTATATGAATGGATTTTTTATGTGAATTTGATTTTTAGATCAAGTGCATAAAAGGAAGAAAAGAAAAGGTGTTAATGCACTTTGTAGAAAGACATGGGTAATAGTTGTCAATATTTTCGTGGATCCAAAGAAGATTGAGGCCATAATGAATTATCCCACACCAAGGAATGTAATGGATGTTAGATCCTTGATGGATGTTGTTGGCTATTACTAGAGGTTTATTGGGGGAGTTTCAAAATTTTCATACCCAATTACTTCTTTGCAAAAGAAAGGGATCAAATTTGAATGATCCTATGAATGTGAGGAAAGATTTAATATATTAATAAAGCTTCTTAAAATTGTCATGAGCAAGAAAAATTATAAATCTAGATAAAGATTTTGTTGTGTGCATTGATATGGGCACTAAAGGATTTGGTTGAGTTCTAATGAAACATAATTACATAGTATGCAGTGAGACATTTAAATCAAAATAGCATGAGAAAAATATGTTACTCATGACTTAGAACTTGTGGTATTGCATGCTTTGAAAATATGAAGGAAATACATGATTGATAAGAGATTTGAGCTTAGATTGATCATCATATTTTGAAGTATTTATTTCACCAGCCAAAATTAAATGTTAGGAAAGGTAGATGGATGGATTTTTTTATGTGAATTTGATTTTGAGATCAAGTGCATACAAGGAAAAAAATAAAAGGTGTTAATGTACTTTGTAGAAAGACACATGTAATAGTTGTCAGTATTTTCAAATAACATTTGAAAATGAGAGTTATTGATTCCCTTGTTGAAGATGAACATTATATCCAAGTTGAATATGGATTGCAGTAAGAGAAAGAAAATAAGTATGAAGGTTATTAGCTAAATGATGATGGTTTTATTATTTATAAAATTAGAATATATATTCCCCAATTCTTTAGAGTCAAGAATAATTATCATGGATGAAATAAAAATGATGTCATATTATGGATATTTAGGCTACCAAAAAATGATTGCTACAACAAGAAATAAATAATTTTGTTCTAGGATGAAAAAAGAAGTTGTTGAATACATTTTTAGATGTTTGACATTTTAGTAAGTTCAGGCTAGACATCAACACCCAATAGGTTTGGTGTAACCTTTTCCACTTCTAGAATGGAAATGGGAGGTAATAACTATGTATTTTATTATTGAAATTCCATGAATAATATGGAAACATTACTATATCATGGTTGTGGTGGACAAATTAACCGAAGTAGTACATTCAATTCCTGGTATATTTACTTAAAAGGATATTAACAACGCAAAATATTCATGAGAGAAGTTTTTATATTGCATGGGGTACCAAATGAAATTGTTTATGACAATGATACCGAGTTTACTTCTAATTTTTGAAATATTTTTGGAAAATGGACACCAAGATAAATTTTATGTTGTATACCATCCACAAACAAACATGCATAATGAAAGAGTGAATGAAGTGTTTGAATAATTCTTCACTTGTATGCCATAGATAAAACATTAGAGTGAAAATGTTATTTTCACTTGGTGGAGTTTACACATAAAAGTGGGCATCATGCATCATTAAGGATGTGTGCATTTGAAGCTTTATATGCAAGAATGCACAATAATTTAGTAATTTGAGATAATCTAGTAAACAAAATTATTCTTGGGCCACTAATGTTAGGGGATTCAATGGAGTAATAAATTGATAGAATAAGGAAAATTTTGAAAGCATCCAAAAGAACGTGATAAATTTACGTAGATAAGAATAAAATACATAGATAATTTAGCGTTGGGGATCACTTCTTCATTAGAGTGAACCTAAGGAAGAGGTCCTTGAAGATTGGAAGTTATGCCAAGATGGAATCTACATATTGTAGGCCATCTAAAATCCTTGTTAAGATAAGGATAGTTGCATATAGACTTTCATAACATGCTAACATGGGAGATCATAATTTTTTTCAAGTTTTTTTACTCAAGAAATTTGTGCATGATCTTAAAAAGTGATTGATTGGGTTATGTCTAGGTGGAACATGGGCGAGATTTCAAACAGAGGCATTATGCATCCTTGAAAAGAAAGTAAAATTTATTTGTAATTGATCCATATGAAATATAAAGGTACATTAGAAACTCTTTGGTTCTATTGGAGCTATGTGGGGGATAAAGGATTCCATGAAGGAGGAATACCCATTTTTATTTTGATCTCAAGTTCCATTGATGATTGTTCCATTTGAAAGGGGAGGGAATGCAATTTGACTACTGGAATGTATTGGATTAACTAAAAATTAAATTGTAAATGGTTATGATGATGGGAGTCAAGAAATGTGAGAGTAGATAAATCAACATATTTGTAAATGTTATAAATACACTATTATGTATTCCTAGTGTGGAGCTCAAGGCCAAGGTCTAAATAATGAATGGCTAACCATGCATATTATGTAAATATACTTCTATCGACAATGTGGTAGGTTTGTCATGATGAACTAAAGTAATTTATATAAATATTATTGTTGGATTATAATATATAATTATCTAATATGTTTGTAGAGAGCATGAGAAGGGTTATGATTCCACTTGAGGGGGGGATAAAAGGGGTTCCATGGAAAAATAAATCCCCTATTTTGAAGTGTTATCCTTAGTTCTCATTTTGTTCAATCATGTGCCATAGATAAATCCATTCACCTCCATTGACTTAGAATACAATCAATAAATTCATGTAGATGTTGGTGGGGAAGTATTTTCATGTAGTTATGAAATAATTGGCTAAGTAAAATCTTCACAAGGAAGTTTAAGAGTACACAATTCTTAAATTATTAGAGGGAATTTCAACCATCATTTCCCTCAAATATCCCTTTCCCATTCATTCCATTTCTTCTACTCACTCTCACATTCATGCTTTAGAATTATTGTGTTGTGATATCCATTTCTAACCAATGGAATAACAACTACATTTGGGGATAAAAATCAACATTAATTTTGACATAAACACTTTGTATTATTTTTCACTTCAGAATTAGTTATAACTACAAAAAGAAAGTTACAATTGTTGATATATTGATGTTTGTAAACATTTTGTAATCGGGATGGGTTTGGTGATTTCCCTGTTCCACTCCAGTCATCATTACCATAACCCTTTATCCCGTCGACATTTCAAATGTCATTTTGTCAATGGTAAGTTGTCGATATATCGATTCCTTAGCGTTGATTCAATTGTCTCCATGTTGTAATGCTAGTGAACTTAGGTGTCAAAAATACATCATTTTACTATAGATGAAAAAGGAAAAATTAGTATGGAAATATGGAAAAGAGAATAATTAAAAAGGAAAAATAGCTCTTAGGTTAAAAGGGGAAAAGAGAAATAGCATAAACATAATACATAGGTTAAAAAGGAAGCATCGTAGTTCAATTAAAAAGGGAATATTTTGTACCTCTACCTACTATTGTATTTACTACTTGGTGAAATATTATTCTCCCCTAAATTGAAATTAATATATGTTCAATAGTGGTGATGACAATCCACAAGAAATGTAGAGAGGAGCTGAGGAAATTATCAAAAGATTTAGGATTAGGATTGGTGATTAATTCTAATGAATATGATGATTTTGAAAATTTTAACACTTCATGAGACCCTAATATATAGAAACCATCTTGGAAAGGTATTGGTATATATATATATATAATCACAAAGGTCAACATGTTTAATGGGGTCCTAGAATAGAGTGATCAAAAGGAAGTTCATGATAATATTCCCATTGATGACAACTTTTTAGAAGACCAAAATATAATGAAAGAGAATGATAATGATATACTGGGTGAATAATGAGATTAATAGTTTGATTTGTGACACCTTTGTAACCATGGATGAGGATGCACACATGGATGATGATGCTAGGATTCATGATAACCCTCTTATTGATCTATTAAATAAACCATTATATGAAGGGTGGAAGAAAAGTATTCTCTTCCATTCTTTTGTCCTTGAACTTGAAGTTTTTGAATGGTGTTTAAAAAACATTTTCACATAGATCCTAAGGTTTAAAATTATTTATAAAAGTTTAATTTCACAATCATTTTCATCCACTATAATAAAGATGAAACCACTAGTATTCAAAAAAATAATTTGTTGTTTTTTATTATAGATTATTAACTAATATTCTCTTGCCAAAGTCAAATACTTTGTAATTGCACATTCCATGAAGTGTGTGCCCTTATGAAATATCTAGAAATGGAATATTATACAATTGATGCATGTCCTAATGATTGCATGATATATTATGAAATATCTAGAAATGGAATATTATACAATTGATGCATGTCCTAATGATTGCATGATATATTATGGGCAAGGGAAAGTTTATTTAAAGCACCACCTTAAATGTAAAATTAGTACATATCACACTTATAAGGTGATAAAGAATGTTCCCTAGAAGGTTCTTCACCATATCCCCATCATTCCATGTTTTTAGTGTTTTTTTAGGTATAAGAATATAACACAGTTTATGGATTATCATGATTGAATGAGGATTCATGATGGTGTTATGTGGATGGTTTTACATGGTTATTCATTTAGGGACATTGAGTAAAATGACCCACCTTTAGAGATGAACCTCATAATGTTAATATTTCCTTGGAATTTGATGGTGTTGATCCATTTGAAGAAATGAGATCCATTTACTCGATGTGGTCAATGTTCATTTAAAATGATAATCAAGAAGGACCATGCAATGTAGTCATTGTGTGTGTGTGTGTGTGTGTGTGTGTGTGTGTGTGTAATCACAAAGGTTTACATGTCTAATGGGGTCCTAAACAATTATATAGGTTAGAGTGATCAAAATGAAGTTCATGATAATATGCCCATGGATTACAACCTTGGGGAAGACCAAAATATAATGAAAGAGAATGATAATGATATACTGGTGAATAATGATATTAATAGTTTTATTTTTGGCACATTTGTACCTATGGATGATGATGTTAGTATTCATGATAACCTTCTTATTGATCTATTAAATGAACCACTATATGAAGGGTCGAAGACAAGTCTTCTCTTCCATTTTTTTTTTCCTTGAACTTGAAGTTTTTGAATGGTATATAAAAACAAATTTCACATAGATGCTAAGGTACACAATTCTTTATAAACATTTAAGTTCATGGAAATTTTCATTCAATGTAATAAAGATGAAACCACTAGTATTCAAAAAAATAATTTGTTGTTTGTTTATTGTAGACGGTTAGCTAATATTCTCTTGCCAAAGTCAAATACTTTGTAATTGCATTTTTCCATGAAGTGTGTGCCCTTATGAAAGATACCAAATTTTTATATTATACAATTGATTCATGTCCTATTGATTGCATGATATATTATGGAGAAGGGAAAGTATATTTAAAGCACCACCTTAAATGCAAAATTAGTACACACGACACTGATAAGGTGATATAGAATGTTCCCTACAAGGTTCTTCATGATATCCCCATCATTCCATGTTTTTAGTGTTTGTTTAGGTGTAAGAACATAGCACATTTTATGATTATTATGATTGAATGAGGAGTCATGATGGTGTTATGTGGATGGTTTTACATGGTTCTGCATTTAGGGTCATCAAGAAAAAATGGATCACCTTTAGAGATGAACCTCGTAATGTTAAGATTTTATTAGAAGCTGATGGTGTTGATCTATCTATAGAAATGAGGTCCATTTACTTAGAGTGGTCAATGTTCATTTTAAACAACAATATTTATCCTTGGATGTTAATCAAGAAGGACCATGCAATGTTGTCATTGATAGTTCCAAGTATTTATTTCCAACTATTTACAACATACTACCTCATTTTTATTATCCATTACATAGTATGATGTATTATTTTTTAAATAAGTAGGAAAATATATAGTTAGAGATATGGATGTGTATATGGGCATATTATAGACAAAATTCAAAAGTTATTGTCTATAATCATTATGTATGAAATATCTAAACCAACAGGGAAAACACAATTCCAATTCCTTGGAATACTCACAAGGATGAATTCACCCACGATATCACATTTATGTGGTATATAAAGTGCATTCAAACATTAACTCATATACTATTATTTTCAATTTTCTAATAAAACTAATGTACATCTTTAAGGGATTCAAATAAAGGGTAAATATGGTTGTCCAATATGTGGTCCAAAAACCATATCTCAACATTCAAGTAGTTTAGGAAAGGAAGTGTATGATGAGTATGTAAACATTTCCTCACAAAAATTTATAGATATTGAATGATTTAAAAAAATATTTTCAATGGTAAGAAAACAAATAGAACAAAACCATGAAGATTTATACTTCAATGGGGGAGTAAAGTTTATGATTCAAGTCTCCATGGTTTGATGCAACACACATTGGAAGAAAGTCACAAGATTCCTATGTAGAATGTTAGATGTAAGTAATAATAAAGATAAAATTTCCAAAGTTGGAACTGTCAACCAAGAAGTCAATGTGATGCAAAAATTGAGTCAATATTTTAGTGGTGGATAACTGACAATTCTTCCATGGTTACTAATAGAGGGAGAGATAAATGTGATAAGGACATTATAAGGAACATTAAGTTTCCCACTGGCCCAAAAGGTTTGGATCCAATGGTGGAAAGAGAGGAGTTTTTCACCATTGGGAAAGGTTCAATTCCAATGAGGGTCACTTAAAATGGATCCATGGGGACACCTTGAGGTATTGTTCAAATGTGTGGTTGCACCCAAATATATTATATTCAATTATATTGTGACCTGTGCAAACATAAGTGGATCAAATCCCACCCCCATTCATCTGGATTACTTTTGACACGAAATGAGAGAAGATATATGATAAATAAATGCACAGAGATATCACAGATATCCAATAATATAACAAAAGTATATCAGATATGCAACCATAAACACAAAGATACAGTAATACACAACTTCTATTAATGAAAGAATTGTACAGAGACTGTAAAAATACAGAGTCAAAGACTCCCTAGAATTGTGGAAGCTTATCTCTGATAATATATGTGACGGTTTTATCTAGGTGGATATCTGTTGCCACCCACCTTTTCTGACTGGCTCAAAAAAAATTTCTGGCAATTTACTATTTTTAGCATTTTTTAACTTCCGGGGCCATTTTGAGGACCTAAATGAAGGTTTTTTGGGATAGAGATTATCAATGATAGTTGAAGGAATTATCGAGCCCCCAAAAGGAATATCCTTGATGATACCTTTCTAATGAGCTATCATACGCCTAAAATGAAGATTGTATGCGAAAGTTACGACCCCGAGAAGTTGATGTACCGACTTACCCAAACAAGGGCCACATGACTTTTGGTGCTTCATGTCCTAGGGTTAGGTTTTTGGATGTCTAGGGTTTTTGGCATTCCTATATATTGTAAACATCCCTTCAGAGCCTCACTGTAATCATCTTCTTGCGAATGCGAGTAGCCGTCACATCTCTTCTCAAAGATAAGTTGCCACCATTCTAGCGAGTCTTTCACTTTATATTTTTACAGTCTCTGTACATTTATTTCATTAATAGAAATCATGTATTACTATATATCTTTTTTTATGGTTGCATATCTGATACATTTATGTTATATTATTGGATATCCGCGATATCTCTGTGCATTTCTGTATTGTATCTCCGCTCTCATTTCGTGCCGAAAATAATCCGGATCATAGTTGCGCTCATTTACAATAATATAATTATTACAATGAGGCTCTAAGGGAATTTTTAACATAAGGAAAATCCAAAACCCTAACCCCAGAAGATGAAACGCTAAAAGTTTTGTGGGCCCCGATGGAGGTAGTTGATACATGAACTTCCTGGGGGACTAACTTTTACATACGATATTCGTTTGGGGCGCTCAATACACCGTTAGAAATATCTGTCTGAGGAATACAACTTTGGTGTGAGAAACATTAAAGGAGCTTCATTTTTGTTCCTCGTTTTCCCCAAAAACGTCGTTTAGGGGCTCAAAACGGCTCCGAAAGTTCAGTACCCAAAAAACTGCTAAAAATAGTAAATTGCCAAAATTGCCAAAAAACTGTTTTGAGCTAGTTGGAAAAGGTGGGTGGCCACTGATATCCACCTGGATCAATCCTCCCTCCTTAGGAAGCAATGGTATTCATTGCGTTGAGTTCCCGGGGGAGAGAGGGAAGCGTTTGCTGAATTTGAATCTTGGTGAGTTGCTTGCCTTACTGGAGACGTCGCGTTATTCGGTTTGTGGAAGGATTTCATGAACCTATTGCTGGCAGGGTTGAATCTATTCAACCAATCGGGCTCCCTGAGATGACTATGTGCAGAAGGAATTTTTTTTCTTTGCTGCAGTCTTGTCGACCTGCTGTTGTTGGATAGAATGTGCTTGGGCTGAGGATTTAGTTATTGCAATATCCTTCTTTTCACCTTTTGAACATATTGTGAAGAAGCTGAATTTTGTAGTATGAGATACTACCTTGCGACACTTTTTAGGTGGGACAGTAGTTGGGACTACCTCTGGTATCCTATAGAGATGACCCCCCAGAGTAACAATGACACTACAGGGTCGAGACTCATATATAGCATGGAACTTCCACATATATGGTTGGACCAAGAGAACATCATAGACATACAATGGGGAAACATCACATAATACCTCATCCTTGAAGGGTTGTATGTTGTATGACAATCGACACTACTTACTGACATGAAGATCTCATCCCTGGCGAAGCCACCTGATGTTGTATGGTTGTGGGTGTGGTGTTGTCGACAATCCCAACTGTTTGATGAACTTTGCTGAGATGAGGTTCTTCTGTCTTCTACTATCAACAATAAAATGCAGTGGGGTCCCCTTCACCCAAATCTATGAATGAAAAAGGAACTCCCCCTCTTCAAGATCTGTTCATTCTTCTGGTTGAATTGTTGTGGTTGTGATAATAGCAGTGGGGTCTACGTCGATGATCTATCTTTTACCATTATTTTCATAATTAGATTCTTAATCAGGGTTCAGCTCCTTGTCTTTGATCTTGGCCACCAATGACTATTTTGAGCGACATTCATCCATGTTGTGCTAGGGGAGTTTGTGGAAATGAAACCATTTTTTGGTGTCCTTCTTCGTCTTCCTGTGACCCTTCTTTTCCTGTGTCTTAGACTAGTTTTCTGGAAGCTGTTTGTTAGGGTTGTCTTTCTCATACTTTGGTTGTTGCGGATTTGCAGATCCGAACTCTTTTTTGTTCTAGTGCCTAAATTTCTGCTTGATTTTAACATCATATCGATACACAACACCGAGTCATGAGATATCCAGAAAATCCATTTCAGTTTGGATGTATCTGTGTAGAGCCCCACAGTATTTTAGAACCAAATGTCGCTCAGAGTCTTTGATACCCATCTTGGTGTGCAAGGTATGGAAGGTATTGGTGAACTCCAACACTGCTTGGCCCCTCTCTTTCTGTAGTGTGGTCCATCTCATGTACTGGTCCTCATAGTTTCCAACAGGGTAATATTGTTCCTTTACTACATCCACCAAAAAATCCCAAGTGTTCTCAACCCCATATATTCCAGACTCCTCTATGGAAATTTTATCCCAGTAAATTTCCCACCAATGTTTGACATGGGGGAGAGCCTTAAGGAGTGTGAAGGTGATCTTTTCTCTGCCAGAAAAATTGTGAATAGAGAAATAACCTTCTAGTAGATTTAACCATTTGTCTAGGGCTTCTGCATCTATCTGTCCTTCAAATATAGGAATATCAAAATTGACTTGTACCTTAAAAGGTGAGGTGCCTCCAAAGGGGCCACTTGATGAAGATGCACCTGATGCTATCGGCAGGCATTGAAGGATGTGGGAAAAATTCTCCATCATTTTGTCCCTCTGTCTTGTGAGAGCTTGCTCAAGCAACATATTGATAGAATCGTCTGCTCTGATGTTTTTATTTTCTTCGGCCATTGAGGTTTTCTTGGGTGTGCGAGAGTAATTGTCCTCAAGAGATACAAGCTTGAGACCCAACTTGTTATACTCGGACCTCGTCGGGGACATGCACTGAAAAACAATCAAGAGCAACCTACTCTGATACCACTGATCTAGATTATTTTCAGCACAAAATGAGAGTGGAGATACAATAAAGAAATGCACAGAGATATCACATATATCCAATAATATAAAAGAATTATATCAGAGATGAAACCATAAACACAAAGATACAATAATACACAACTTATATTAATGAAATAATTGTACAAAGACTGTAAAAATATAGAGTCAAAGACTCGCTAGAATGGTGGCAACTTATCTCTGAGAAGAGATGTGATGGTTGTGCTCATTCAAAAGAAGATGATTATTAAAATGAGGCTCTAAGGGCCTTTTTAACATAATGAAAATCTAAAACCCTAACCCCAGAATATGAAAATCCAAAAGGTTTGCGGGCCCCGATGGAGGTAGTTGATACGTCAACTTCCTGGGGGCGTGACTTTTGCATACGATATCCATTTGGGGTGCTCGATACACTGTTAGAAATATCTATCCAAGGACTGCAACTTTGGTGTGAGAAAAATCGAAGGATGTTCCATGTTGCTCCCCATTTTACCAAAAAATGTTTCTTAGGGCCTCAACATGACTCCGAAAGTTCAGGACTCGAAAAACTGCTAAAAATTGTAAATTACCAAAATTGCCAGAAAACTATTTTGAGCTAGTTGGAAAAGGCAGGTAGCCATTGATATCCACCTGGATCACCCATGTCCTTCAATTTTATAAGTAAAATATTTCTATCATGATTAGATTTCGAGGGTTTCATTATGTAAGGCAACCAAGGTTGGAAAATCATGGTATTCACTAGGAGACACCCCAAAACATTCATCCATGTTAAGGGTTGGTGTGGCCCAAACTAGGTGAGATCCCTGGGTAATTTTGATTGCTTATATTCCCCTGGGTCATGATTTCTTAGACCACAAGCTAGTCCCGTAGGTAAAGAACATGATAGAAAACAAAAAAAAACATTAAGTTTCCCAATGGTTTTATCTAGCAAAATTAAAAGTAGCTTGATGAAAAAACGTGGTTTTGGAGGTGTTATCGCACAATTTGTAGCTTGGGAAAATCCCAACCCAATCCACAGAAGTGTGACAAATACAAGAGTACCTACCCATTTTCACCTCAGATAGACACTCCCCTCACTATACTGATGATGAAATCACCAAAAAGGGGGAATCTCGGCGACCTTAGGGGGACAGAGATGGAAAGTGAGATGATGATGATGAACACCACTATAGGTCATGTTTGGAGATGATGGAAGGCTTGAAGATGAGTATTGTGAAAGGAAAAATTGTTTCCAAGTGTTGAATACCTGCAAAACAATGTTATCCATGCCTGGAATAAGACAAATGATAAATATACAAGCCTTAAACCAAAGGGGATCAAGCAAGAACCCTTGCTGTCCCAAATTGCAGTAGTATGGAAATATATATATTAGCAATAAAAGATGTCAATAGCTGCAAATTTAACCATCCAAAATGTAGTACAATATATCATAAATAAAGCTAGCAATAACTAGTCAAACTTCTAATGTTTAAAGGAAGATTGTGGTGGCTTTAAGGGTTGTTTATTATAACTAGTCAAACTTCCAATGTTTAAAGGAAGACTTTGGCTAGCAATAACTAGTCAAACTTCCAATTTTTAAAGAAAGAATTTGGTGGCTTTAAGGGTTGTTTATTATATGTTAGCAACAATTTATTATGATAGACAAGTGGCTGTAGAAAAAAAAATTCTACAAAAGAAAGATCTAGCCACAAAAATCAGCAAGTAAACCACCCAAAAATTAGCCAATAACTAGTAGAGAAATTACCAAGGTTTACAAGTAAATTTCAATAGTAGAATACTGAGAAATGATAGAAACAAGACGTGTTTTCTGAAGCCCTAATGGTTGCAGCATTAATTTGTGACAACAAAGAGAGATACTTGGATAAAGATGACTCCCATAGGGAACAAGAATGCTTATAACATATAGAATCAATTCCAACTTAGACAATTGCAATATCTCAATAATTCACATATACCAATTCAATGATTTTATATCTCTAATGCAAATTTAGACTAGTGCCAAATCAATCGGGTTAATGGGTTCTCTTGTGTAAGAGCTAGTTGTGTTAATTCTCTAGGAGTGTAAGCCTTTTTACTCCTCCTAGCAACCTTTTCAAAGTAGCTTGTTCAATGATAACGAAGTAGACTTGATGGAGGGTGTATCCCTTTATACTCCTTCAAGGGTTTAGACAAATTTATCTTGAAACAAGAGGAAAAACATAATTAATGCCGGAATTCCTTACCAATTTCAAGAAAAAGCATGAAGAAACCCTTTCTTATCAATCATATTTCACCAAAATTACCAAGAACAAGCATCTAAGAGATGGCGCATTATATTCCTTCACCAAATGACAAGTACTATCATCCAAATAACACAAGAGAGAGAGAGAGAGATAAGATTTTCCCAAGTAGGGAGAAAATTTCAACCAACAAGTATGTAATTTTCAAGTGAGTTATGATAAAATGACAAAGGGGTGACCTCTATTTATATGAGGTGACCTAAAACCATTTTGTCAACTTTTTGAAAAGTCAACATCAAATTAGAGAGACTGACCTCCCTATTTGTATTTTTACAAATTAAAATACAAAATTACAAAAAGAAAATCCCTTTTTTGAGGTGACGTTGTGCCCTAAAGGGTGACGCAGGGTCTCCAATTGAGATATTTTGGACTAGGATGAAAATCGTTGGACCTCCAAAGGAAATAAACCATGCCACTAAGTGCTCTATCATGTGCCAAGTTTCTGTCTCTCCATTGAACCAAGCCACATCATCTTCAACCATGATAAACCTCATCAAAACCGTAATCCCATGTGACATCTAGGGCGTAAGGTGTGACGTTTTAATCCTTCCAAGGCCAATGTTTGGGAGCAAGGGGATAGAAAATAATCATCTCATGGCGTCCAAGTGACTCCAAATTCAATGTTCCTATTCCCATGTTTTCAAGGAGAGGGGGCACTTCATCCAAACAATGGAATTCAAGCCTGAATGAAGTTCCAAGCAACCTTGTGCCTCCATGATCAAGATTTCACCTAGAAAGGACCTGCAAATTAAAACAAGTACACCCTCCAAGGGTCCAAGAGTCACAAGTATCATGCCAAATAAATCACATTTAATACAAGAACCATCTAAACATGTTCTTCGAATCTACCCTTTCAAATTAAATAGGTGCTCAAATACTCTGCAATTTTCCAAATTTAGATATGGGAGGGGTGTCATAATGCCATATTGGGTGAACCGATTCCTCAAGTAGGGGATGTTTCCAAGGAGAATCCTTTCTAGGTTATGTAGTGAATGTGATATGGATGGGGTTACACTTATAGGTATGGGGTTTCATGGCATACAAGGGCTCGTATTGTCTCATTTATGGGTGCCTTTGTTGAGGGATAGCCACATCCTTTTCCTCTTTTTTTTTTAAAGAATATTTTTCCAAGCCCTTTATTAGCCATTCATTTTGCATGTGTTTCCAAATTGAAAACAGTAAGGGTCACTAAAAAGGAAATTCATATCCCACATACACTCTACCTTATTTTTCATGCTTTTCCAAGTTGAAGACAATAAGGGGTACTAAAAAGGAAATGCATATCCCACATACAATTTACCTTGGAAAGTATCATTATTAAATTATTTATTTATTTTATGGGTCCCTCATTTTTTTGAGAGGAACTTCATTTCTCTCAGGATCCTAGAGTGAGATTTTATTGCATGATGTTTTTTTCTAGGACACCTCCGAGCCTAGTGGACCCTTTTTCCCATGAAATTAGGTACATTCCCTTCTTGGGTCAATAAGCCCAAAAACATAAAATATGGGGAAACAGAGGGGAAGAAGTGATGGAAGGTAGGAAGTATGAGTGTGAATGGTATGATTACCCTTCAAGGAGATCCCTAAGTAGAAACCAATTCCCTGAAGGTGGCCAATTACTAGGAAACCATGACACTCACCAAGGTGAAATAAGGAAAAAAACATAATTTCCAAGCAGACGATCCATAATCAAGAGAATATTTAATGCAACATATTAAAATGATTCAAGTATTAAGGTGGCACTTACCATGATACCAAACTTGTTACCTCATGAAGCAAGACCTTGTATCCTTTGTGGGCCACATTGGGTGTGGTGGATTTTTTTTTCATCAATCAAGTGGTGAGGTATGGTATGATAGGGGACCCTTCCTTCTCATCTTCCTCTCGGTACTCCAAGTCTACAACTTGAGGGCCTTGAGACATCATCTCCTTAGTTATCCATAGGAATGGGGGATAACATCTAGCTCCTACTCGGGGACATGTACTCATTGTAGAGTGCATGAGAACCTCAACATATTTTGGTAAGACTTGTGCCTACATGCACTGAAACAAACAAAATGTTGGATATCGAGGGTGAATCACTCACCCTTTGTCCATATGATAACAAATTCAAAATTTCAACTAGTCTTTAAAATAAAAAATTTCATTTTTTCAAAAATTTCTAAACTAACATGTAACATGATGAAAGAAAATGATCATAACAAGTATGGAATAATCCAAGTAGAGAAAACTGAAAATGAGATATGACATGAAAATAATTAAATGGAACTAAATTATCATGATCAAGAAAGATGTAAATGCAAGAAAGAAAGATGACCTACCTACTTACCTAGGACCCATGGCCCAAAGAGGTTGGGTGCTAGGTGATGTGAGGTGAAATCATACAACTAGTGCAACCACTTGCTCAGTATCTCACCAAAGTGCTTTCCCCTATGCTTAATTTTAAAATATATCAAGGAAAAGTTAAGCACACAATAATCAATCACATAAAGAAACTAATGGAGGTGGGTGGGAAGGAGAAAATATTTTCGGAAGGAATGGATACAAGACTGATCGAACCATCACTAAAGACTGATACCATGTATATATGATGGCTCATATTATTCCTCATTAACATGAACAATTCTTCATGATGACTGAGAGGAAATGAGAGATCAAAAGAAAACCACATGGCTGCCCAAAGAGAAAGATAACATGTAAGGGACAAACTCATGTTTAGAAAAGGAAAATCATTGCCTCTTCATCTACAAATCCTTACAAAAATCCCCAAGATGAAAATACCTTCATTATATAATGTGAGTCTTTGACTACTATGGGTTGGCCATGACCTGGTGTCCATCACAATCTAAGCACAAAGGTGGTTGGAAATATTCATAGAACACATCTGAATCCCCAAAAGGATATGCATCAGAACTCCCAAGGGACAACTGAAATTCATCATGAGTATATTGCAACAAGTCATCTTCAAATGGATGGAATAAATCAGTGATCATGTCATCATCAGGATTCCAAATATATGGATCACTCACTTATGAAATGCAATCCTTTGAAAGAAACATTTCTGCATTCTTTATCTAAAAGGTGCCCTCAATGTCATAGATGGGATCTCCATAAAAAATGAAACAACCCATGTACGACCATCTACGCCTCCCAATATGTATAAAGGTGTCTATGTTCTCATCAACAAAAACCAAGGGTTCCTTGATAAGACCATATGTATGATTGAAATTGACCACCTCTTTTTTTTCGTGTGTGGGAAGAACAAAGTCTAGGGAGGCTTCAACTAGATTTCCAACATGATGCATTTCATGGAAGTCTTTTTCATCAATGGATTCTTCATCATTAAGAATAATTTCTTCTTCAAATTAATGTGCAGGAGGAAGGAAAGACTAGAAAAATTCACCTTCATCAAGTGGAAGAACTAATGTCGATGTCTCATCCTAGTTCTCAACATGTTGCACTTCATAAAAAATATTACTTTTGTTCTTGGTAGCTTTCTTGATGGACATGATCCTCCAACTTTTCCTCTTGGAAACTTTATTTACAAACATTCACTTCATCAGATGGTTTCTGAAAGGATCAAAGATGAAACTCTTATTCTTCTCTTCATTCCAGGCTTCCTCTCTAGTGGGTAATGCTTTTCCAAGATCCTGAACTTCCTTGGAGGTTTCCTCCTCTTCATGGAATTGATCTTTGACTTCTTTCTTCTTGATTCCTTTCTTGAAACTAACCACTCTAGGAATAAAATAAGGCAGAAAGGTGTCATTTTTTTCAAGGGAGTGTTTTTTGAACTCTCATTCCTTGAATGTGTTTCCATGATTTCCAAAAGAAACCTCTTTCAAATCCCCAATCAGACCTAAGGAAAACATTCTTTCCCAAAAGGCATCCTCAAGGTCCTGAATGATATCCTCAATTATTTGGGATTTTGGTCCACAATGTTTGAGAAATTCTCAGATGAGGATGGTTCTAGAGGCTTGTTCCTTTGGGATGCAGGCATGCTTGATCAAATTTATATCCTTCTTATCCAAACATAGCAATAAAAATTGTGTCTAAACATCATTATGGGTTATCTCATACCGACTATTGTACTCAACAAACTTGACAACATGTGCAATGAATGAACATGGGTTACCATCAAACTTTGGGATATCATCCTATCTTTTCAATAGGTATTCATCATATACCTCCATGATTTTTCAGTGGAGTCTCTAGATGAGATTTATGAAAGGATCATCGAGAATGGAAAGGGAACTTCCCTTGAATGAATTCGCCAAGCAATATGTGGGTAAATTATTTGGGATAAAATCTTTGCAAATTATCGTTACGGCTCGAAAGAGGATTCAAAATACTCCTCGCAATGGTGCCAAAATATTATCACAAAATATGTAGCTTGGAAAAATCCCAACCCAATCCACAGAAGTGTGACAACTACACTAGTACCAACCCACTGTCACCTTAGATAAAAACTCCCCTCTCTTTAGTGATGATGAAATCTCCATAAGGGGGAAATCTCGATGACCCTAGGGGGATTGAGATGAGATCTTGGAAAGTCAAAGATCACCATGTGATAAATCAGGACTTGGACACAAAGAAGAAACTACATATGATGAAGAAATTACCTCAAAGAAGCATGAGGTAAGTTCGTCAAAGAAGGAAGGCAATGTTGCAAAGAAACCATCTACACAAGGCAAGGAAAATTTCAAAAGAACAAAGCAAGGAAGACATCAAAAGGCTATCTTTGGGACACCAAAGAAAAGGTATGAAAGTATTTTTCATGGGCATTGTGATTCATGTAATGGATATGGTCACAAAGATTTTGAATGTAGATCTTATGAAAGGATATATAATGGAATATTTTATAACACCATGAGGTGTTGGAGATGTGATCAAGTAGGACACATTGATTTTCATTGTAATTACATGAGATGCTACAACTGTAGTGGATTTGGTCACAAATCCCAACAGTGTTGGAACACAAGAAGAAAGTACATGATGATGAATTCAAATAGCATGGCTAGAAGAAGGAATGAAGTTAGAAAGGGAGACATATTTGAAAAGATGGGTGCTCAGAGCTCAAGTTCTGAGGAGCAGGGATATCTACAGAAGTGGGTAAAGAAGTCAGAGCAGCCAGAACAGAATGAAAGACTGAAGGGAATCTCAAATGTGTCATCTACTGAGGCATACATGGGTGACAGTGGTATCAGTCATGTACATAATAAGGCTGACCTTGTATAGGTCGTGTACATATGCGAGCTGTTGTGCAACAGACTGCATATATGTGGTGAAGCCTAAGGAAAAGGGCTATGCACAGGGATTGCAGTTTGATGTGATGGTATAACTCTGTGATGCAGGGTATGACATGGTTTATTGCAGGTTCTCACACTGTTTGTTGCAGGTTTTCATGAGTCTATATTGGGTTATATGATGATGATGCTAGCTAGAGATGACATTGATCTATTGAAGCATACTATTAGTACATTGGTAGAGGCACCTACTAGAAGTTTTGATTGGCACCTTTTTTTATGGTAGACTTGGCATACATGTATGAGGATTCATCTTTTTGTGGTATTGGTGCATGGTTGGCATAGTTTCTTGGTACACGTAGTGATACATGTTGATGTACATGTTTGGTATATGTTTGGATGATGAGTACTTGGCTAAAAGTACAACATTGGTATTACTTGATTAGCATATATTTTGGTACATGATGCATTTGATGATTGAGGCACTTGGTTCATTGTAGAGACATATCATGAGTTATATGACACTTTTTTGGCATGTTGGTAGATGCACATGGTTGGAATATTGGTGGATGCACATGGTTGGCATATTGGTAGATGCACAAGTTGACATGTTGATAGAGGCATATGGTTGATACATTTCATGGATGATATCTTTTGGCACTTTGTATGATGTTGATGTACATGGTTGATGTACATGGTTGATGTACATAGGTTTTGTGCATGATGAGCACACATTTTTGTATAGGATGTGCTTAGTTGATATTTTTCTCATGATTCTTTATTTTATTGTTGACATATCTTTTTCTTCATGATGCTTGTTATATCACGAGTTTGATGCATGAACAGGTCCAAGGATCGTTATATGGTATCACATTGTTCATCTCGCAGAGAAGATAGGGGAGACATACCCATAGGGGGAGTCATTATTCTACCCATGATTCTAGGAGGAGATATTTATCAGACACATACCTAGAAAAGAGCCCTATATTTGAAGAAAAGAGCATAGAGGCATAATTCCAGGAGGAGCGATGGTCACAGGGGGAGTATGTTCGATGTATTTTTAGCATTACATCAGAGTGATAACCCTTGTTCAAAAGGGGAGAGATTATTTATAGGAAGATAAAAGGCACTTAGATAGGGGGAGCATCCCCAAGGAAAGTTCAAGCAGGGGGAGCAGCCCCAAGAGGAAAATGGCCCTTTTCCATTGATGTCAAAGGGGGAGAGATAGTCACATTGATGTGATTGATGATTGTTGATTGGGAGAGATAGTCACATAGACTATTGATGTAGAACATGCCTTATTTACATGTATACATCAATAATTGGTAATTAGTGTTGACATCAATATTGGTATTGCCATCAATGCCAAAGGGGAAGATTGTTGGATCATGTTGTAATTGATGCCAATGGTTTGATTGATTGATATCAAATGACTGGTTGATTGATGATTGTTGTAATGTAATACGTATTTTCCTTGATGAGAATGCATAGATGAATACGAATCAATGAGTTGTCATTGATATGATGAAGATGGATCAATGAGTTGTCATTGATACATGATGAACATGGATCGATGTGGTTTCATTGGTATATGATGCGTTGCTAGAAAAATGTATAGATGACTTATTATTGTCTTATCATGATTGATAAGGTGCACAAATGGATGAAATCCAAAGTCGTCCCATTATGGTGAAATCCCTCACGGGAAGATGCTTTGCGGATTGAGTTATCCTAGAAGAATGGTTGGAGGACCCATTCTTTCATTATTGTCTTATCATGATTGATAAGGTGCACAAATGGATGAAATCCAAAGTGGTCCCCTTATGGTGAAATCCCTCACGGGAAGACGCTTTGCAGATTGAGTTATCCTAGAAGAATGGTTGGAGGACCCATTCTTGTATGTGGAATAATGAGATGAAGATCAAGGAAATTGTTGGTGAAACTATCTTAGATGGATAGTTCTTGTCATGCCATTTCTAGTGGTATGTGGAATGTCACATAACTCCTCATGGTTTTAGAGTTATGGCCTTACGAAGATGAAGGACCCCCATATGAAGCCTTGAAGCACCCAAGGTCAAAGAAGTCAAAGTGACCTAAAAGAAGAAATAATTATTTAAATGATAAAGTAAAGTGATGAAGTCAAGAAGGATTATTTAAATAATAAAGTGAAGTGTCAAAATCAAAGAAGATTATTTAAATGATAAAGTAAGGTGACAAAGTCAAGAAGGAATATTTAAATGATAAATTAATGGAAAACTTTCTAATTATGGAAAGTGGTTAACCCTAAAAATGAGGAAAATAGGTTAAGTGGCCTATAAATGGGTTAAGTGAACTAGAAATAGGTTAAGTGACCTACAAATGGGTTAAGTGACCTACAAATCGGTTAAGTGACCTAGAAGATGGAGAGTATAAATAAGAGGCAAGGATCTCTCATTTCAAATCACACTTGAGCATATTGAAGATATAAAGGTAACTAAGGTAACCAAAGGATATCTAATCCTAATTTCAGAGGGAAGGTGAAGAAAAGAGGGTTGGAATTCAAGGGAGGATGAATTATTTTCATGATGCTTTCTAAGGTATGTTATTTACAGGTCATCTCACCATTTTCACAATAATTTTTTTTCTATAATGATTCAGACCGTGTAAATGATATGAAATTGAGGAAGCATATCCAGGTATCTGTGGTAAAAATTTCATCTTGTGGTTCGTTGTATTTTTGGATATACACTCCATGGAAAATGGGGTTTGTGGCTAGTCCTGAAACTAGTCTAAAATAGGTGTTTCGGGTAAAAATGTCATAAATTATTGATAATAGATCCAAACTCAGTGAGAAAAATATTTTTGGTTAGAGTATATTCTTTAGTATTCTATGTAGCAGTTTCATATCTATTCAACAAATATTCTGTGCGGGGAACACTCTACAAGGTCTCTCTCTAGAATAAGACAGAATTTAGCAAGGTGTGTCATTTTTGCTATAACTCCTTTTTTGAGAGGTTCCAAGTAGTGACACCTGGAGGAATTGCATAAAACACAATGACGAAAATTTTGTATCAGTTTTAGATCTTTATTCATTACAGGTACAAAGTTATGATTATTTCAAGTTAGGGTTGTTGACTAATCCAAAACTAGTCATGGTTGAGACAAGCAGTTGATGAGTTGGCACATACATGAGGTGTATAGTTGATGATGTTGGTACATATTGATGAGTCATTGTTTATGATAAGTTGACACACAATTGGTATATACTTGGTACATGGTTGGATGCACTTGTTTATGGTATAGGTTGATTACAAGTTGTTTGGCACAGGTTGGTGCATGATTGATGCACTTGTTTAAAGTACAAATTGATATCTGTTGAGGATTGTTTCCTCATCTCAGTTGGTTCTAAGAATGTAAGATGATTTTTTCATATAGAGCTGGTGTTCTTGTAGATTTTTACTCTATTCAGTTGTTGCTGAAAAACCCCCGGATTGAAGTCCATAATAAAAAGAAAAATTGTACATACATCTTGTGTTCCTTGTGGAGATGATTTGTTGAAGATATATTGTTGATATATGTTGCTAATATGCATTCACATCCAACTGATTATTAATTAAAAAAATGAGTAATGAGTAAATGTCGAATGCTAACTAATGAGTTTTGTGTAAGAGGGAAGTTTTGGGAAAATGATCCCCACACTCATTCACCCCCCCCTCTAAGTGTGGTAGGTGTGTCCAACAATTTCAATGGTAGAATAGTGAGCAATGATTGAAAGAATATGTTTTTTATGCATCCCTAATCGATGTAGCATTAATTTGTAACCAAAAAGAGAAATACTTGGCTAAAGAAGACGCCCTTAGGGAAAAATAATTCTTATAACATAGAGAATCAATTCCAACTTAGACAATTGCAATATCTCAATAATTCACATATACCAATGCAATGATTTTATATCTCCAATGAAAAATTAGGCTAGTGTAAAATCAATTGGGTTAATGGAGTCTCTTGTGTAAGATATATTTGTGTTACTTCTCTACGGGTGTAAGCCTTTTTACTCCCTAGAGAAAACAAAACCAACGAGGTAAATCTAGGAGGGTGTAATTATTTTTACTCCTCCTAGCAACCTTTGCAAAGTAGCTTATTCAATGATAACAAAGTAGAATTTATGGAGGGTGTATACCTTTATACTCCTCCAAGGGTTTAGACAAATTTAGCTTGAAACAAGAAGAAAAACACAATTAATGCATATATTCTATACCAATTTCAAGAAAAAGCATGAAGAAACCCTTTCTTATTAAGCATATTCCACCAAAATTACCAAGAACAAGGATCAAAGAGATAGCGCCTTATCTTCCTGCACCAAATTAAAATTACTAGCATCCAAATAGCATGAGAGAGAGAGAGAGAGAGAGAGAGAGAGAGAGAGAGAGAGAGAGAGAGAGAGAGATGTGATTTTCCCAAGTAGGGAGAAAATTTCAGCCAACAAGTATGTAATTCTCAAGTGAGTTATGATAAAATGACAAAGGGGTGAACTTTATTTAAGTGAGGTCACCTAAAACCATTTTTTATTCTTTTTGAAAATTCAACATAAAATTACAGGTTGATCTCCTTATTTGTCTTCTTACAACTTAAAATTCAAAATTACAAAAAGAAAATCCCTTTTTTAAGGTGATTTCATGTAGTAAAGGGTGACATAGGGCCTCTAGGAGAGATGTTTTCGCCTAGGATGAAAATCGTTTGGCCTACAAAATCCATAAACCATGCCACCAAGTTCTCTATCATGTTCCAAGTGTCTCTCTCTCCATTGAACCAATCCACATCATCATCAATCATGAGAAAGCCTAGCACAATCGTAAGCCCATGTGACGTCCAGGGCATAAGCTGTGACGTTTTAGGCCTTCCAAGGACAACGCTTGGGAGAAAGGGGTTGGATAATAATCATCTCATGGTTTCCAAGTGCCTCAAAAGGAAATGTTCATGTTCCCATGTGTTCAAGGAGACGGGGTGCATCATCCAACCAGTGGGCTTCATGCCCCAATGAAGGTCCAAGCAACCTTGTGTCTCCATGATCAATATTTCACCTATAAAGGACCTACAAAGACAAACAAGTACGCCCTCCAAGGGTCCACATGTCACAATTATCATGCCATGTAAATCACATTTAATACAAGAACCATCTAAACATTTTCATTAAATCTACCCTTTCAAATTAAACATGTGCTCAAAGACTCTATGTAATTTTCCAAATTTAGATATGGGAGGGGTGTCATAATGCCCTATTGGGTGAACCAATTCCTCAAGTAGGGGATGTTTCCAAGGAGAATCCTTTATAAGTTATGTATTGAATGTGAAATGGATGGGATTATACTTCTAGGTATGGGGTTTCATGGCATACATGGGCTCATATTGTCTCATTTATGGGTGTCTTTGTTGATGGATAGCCACATACTTTTCCTCTTTTTGTTTTTAAAGCATATTTTTCCAAGCCCTTTATTAGCCATTCATTTTACATGTGTATCCAATTTGAATATAGTAAGGGGAACTAAAAATGAAATGCATATCCCACATATTCTATACCTTGGTTTTCATTCTTTTCCAAGTTGAAGAAAGTAAGGGGCACTAAAAAGGAAATGCATAGCCCACATGCGCTCTACCTTGGAAAACAACATTAATCAATTAGTTATTTATTTTATGGGTCCCTCATTTTTTTATAGGGGCTTCATTGCTCTCAGGATCCCAGGGAAAGCTTTTATTGCATGATATTTTTTTCCAGGACACCTTCGAGCCTAGTGGCCCCTTCTTCCCATGAAATGAGGTATATTCCCTTCTTGGGTCAATAATCCCAAATACCTAAAATATGGGGAAACATAGGGGAATAAGTGATGGAAGGTAGAAATTATGAGCAGGAATGGTATGATGACCCTTCAAGAAGACCCCACAGTAGAAAACCTTTCCCTAAAGGTGTCCACTTAAGAAACCATGACACTCACCAAGGTGAAATAGTGAAAAAAGAATAATTTCCAAGATGACGCTCCATAATCAAGAGAAGATTTCATGCAACATATTAAAATGATTCAATTATTAACGTGACACTTACCACAACGTCGAACTTGTTACCTCATGAACCAAGACCTTATGTCCTTTGTGGGATAAGCTGGGTGTGGGGGATGTTGTTCCCATCGATCAAGTGATGATGTGCGGTATGATAGGGGCCCTTGTCTCTCATATACCTTTCGGTACTCCATGTCTGCAACCTGAGGGCCTCAAGACATCATATCCTTAGTTATCCCTAGGAGTGAGGGATAATAGGAGGAGACAAAAACAATGATTAAGATACCTTTATGAGGGTTTGTTCTTTTATCATAGTTATGCTTGGAATTATAAATCATTCTCTTTTTTTTTGTTTCTTTTGTTCATTAAGTGGATATAATTCATCATTGTGTGTCTTAGTTTGTTCTACCTCTAGAACTCCTAGATAACTTTGACAACAACATAAATTAAATCATATATAACTAACCAAGTACATGTGATGAGTCTTAAGATATAATTCAAATGTCATAGTTACTTATATTTAGTTGAGAATAAGACCATCATATAATTATCCTTTGTAGATCTATTTCCTTGTTATAAGTAGGTGGTTGTCATCTAATAAAATGCATCAAGACAATATCAATTATGGGAAGAGAACTATTATTAATCTAATGTGTGAAATGCAAAGGCATTTATCTTTGAGCTTCTTCAATGCACATGATCACTACCTCATTCTCATAGTCCAGGAGACTGAAATATGTGGACTTTGTTCACATAAGAGCATTATGGTTGTTGGAGAGGCATTTGGAGATATTAAAGGAATTTTTAGATAGATATCACGTCCTAAGGAGTTATATGGTTTATCAGTCCATGGTGTATATTAGTGAGTATCTACCTAAAGTTGATATTCATGTGCCTCACATATGGGGCGGTAAGTATGCCAACAAATTTGAGGGAGATGTATTTATTGGGAAAGAGATTGAGAAAAAATTTAAACATGGGAGATTAAATCTTTGCATAAATCTTGGTACTTAAATGAATTATAGTAATTATTGGTACTTAAATTCAATTATAGTCTCTTTTAGGTGGTGAACAATAAGATGTAGTACATAATTACATTTCAAATAATGTTTTATCACATGAAGGCATGTATATAAAAATGTGAAGAAATTAATGGTAACCTATCATGGGATGGACTTTGTAAATTGATCCAACAAGCATTATTTGCCAAGGATCCTAATGTTACATTGAAATAAATTGATTTAGAATTTGGTGAAATAAAAAGGAACATGTTATCCTTTTTATTGTCTTTTTGTTCTCATTCATTTGAACTATAATGATGACTTGACCATGCCTTCTTAACATGTGTGATGCAAGTGAGGCATAAAAAAGCTACGTGGTGCAAATCCCATAAATATTGCATCATTGATTTGTATGATAAGAATAAAACTTTATATTGTGTAATAATTGCAACTTTCCAAGTGACTAATATATACCACAGTGGCCATAGACATCTAGCCACATTTGATCTTATATATTATGCATGTTTTGAAGAAATATTGGAGTTAGACTTCAATTCCTCCAATTTGTTTTCTCTTTAAGGTCAAGTGGTACAAGTTTTTGTTATAGGTTGTTGAAAGAACTATTATTGATCATGATAATGGTTTTAGTATGATTAATATTATTAGGCATATGTGTGTGTGTCTGTGTCCTTCCAAGCCAATGTGAGCATGTGTTTTATTCGTTGAACCCGAGTAGACCTAGTTGGTCATTTGTTGTTATATACAATCGAAGAGGAAGGATTGTAAAATATTACCAACCTAGGAATCCTCCCCAAGGAGGACACACCTACCATTCTGGCTATATCCATCTAAAAATCCAATTCTTAAGGATCCCTTCCTCATTTTCAATTATTGTTTGTTGAATGACTTCTATGCAAAGAATGTAGTTAGGAAGTGGTTTCATATTTCCATCCCTCAGGTTGAATGCATGAGTTATTTTAAAATTCATTTCTTATCCCTTGAATCAATTATGTAAATCTTGAGTGGACCATTGTATTCCTACATAAAGGATAATTGGTTAAATTAATATATTAAGTCACTTTTCCTTAAGGTCCTTATACTCTATCATGGATCTTGTTATTGTATTTATTTATAGGTTAATTGTCTCTATACGCTAGTGCACTTCACTTCTTACCTAGGATTTTGGAAGTTGAGAGGTCATATATACATCATTTGGTATTAAAGCATCGATCCAAGTTTTTTTTTCATCATTCCTTCTCAAACTTAGTGCCTCTCTCAACAAAATAACTTTTTGTGGTACAAATTTAGATCTAGTTCCTTGGAGTGTTCCCTCCCACCCAGATATATTTCGGCACCTACTCTTAGATTTCTCCCTACTTTGGTTTTGAACTAAAGTAGAAACCTTGCTCCATCAAAATGATTTCACCAAATCTAGTCAGGAAAAGCCCAATCCTCCCACCCTTATCTCATTAGACATTGTTTTAGGTTAGTTTTCAGTATTTTTTTTCAGTTATATTTATAGGTATTTAGTCCTCTTCACTCTCAAAATTTTCATTGGACTACTTTGCTGGAACACCTCATATTAACGTCTACATTCCTCTACCATGTCATGGTTTCTAAACTCTCTCACATAACCCTCAATTTCTTCCTAGCTAGGGAATTAGGGATCCTCATCTTCCAATTGTTTGTGATCTCATACTCTTAGTTTCACTTATGTCCCCTCATCTAGAACCATTGGATAACAAGATAGAATCATCTCAAGTACCCTTACATCCATAAATCATGAATCTACTACAAGAATGCTTCCTTGATATACCTCAACTTTCCATATTTCAACTCGATATAAGATTATCCTACAAAAATATGGAGGTAAGATGATTGGAAAGGCCTTGGATTTCTAGATTTGTATCCTTACATTCTACTTCCATACTTTCCCTAATATCACATAGGCTCAACATTTTCTCCTAGAAATAAACCTCTTGGAAGAAATTTCTCAGGATTAGTGGTAGTCTCAACACATAGAAGTGACATTCTGTATTTATCTTAATGATGAGTCTACCTACAAATCTACTCAAAACACCATCAACACCTAAGGGACATTGTGAAATTCCCTACTCTAATGTTATTACCCTCCAATATACCTCACCAATCTATTGTACATATGGTATGAGATTTGTCAAGCACCTAGGAAAAAAATGAAACAATTTGTAGAGGTGTTCACTAATTTTTTCATTTAGCTCTAGATTCTAGGTCAAGATGAGATATCGATTGTTAAATTTAATTTCGATTTACTAGTTTTTTTTAAGTTTTAGGTCACCTTGTTTGAAATTAGTTCCCTTGAGGAGACCTTTCAATGTGACTTAGCTATTAAATGCAAACTTGTAATGTCCCCGATCCAGAAACCTTTGTAATTGTACATATAGGCTAGTGAGGCGATTGGTACTAAGTGTAAATGTAATGTATATATAGGCTGGTGAGCCATTGACACCTGGTTTTTGGCGTTGTGCGCATCTGAGCAAGTGCAAAAGAATTGTGATAAAGAAAGGGTGCACACATTTTATGTGTTTCACGCACCTGGGTAAGTGCGCAAATTTCATGATGTTGCGCCCACTTGAGTAAGTGCGCGATAATGACTTGGAAGTGCACAGAGTTGACTTATATGTATGGTTTTTTATGTATTGAGGCCAAAGAGCATATGTGATTATGAGGCTAGTCATCCTAGACATAGATAGGCCAACGTGCCTATCCATGTAAATATAATCATGAATATTAATATAATATTACATCGTTGTGTGCAGATAGACTTAGACAAAAAGATATGGGGGGCTAACTCCACAAAAAAAGGGAAAAGGGGTGAGTCCTAAGTCTTGGGGAATATTTTAATAATATTTTTGGAAAAGTGTAATGTGGATATGTTTTTATCCTAAAATCCTGAGGGTAGGGAATGGGTCACAAAGTGTCTTAAAGCTACTTATAAAGGTGAAAAGTGTCAAGTGGAAGGCATGCAATATATATTGTTGGCCTTAATGTTTTTTTTGGGGGGGATTGCATTATTATTCATGTTGTAGGATCTCATGAGAAAAAGGGGGTTGGACTGTATGGAAAATCTGATTATTACCTTATTTTCATAGAGAATGTTGAGAGCAGTTGTGGGATGTAATCCGAGTTATTGTTGAGGAGATGGGTTGAAAGACTGTGAGAAGTCTCTCTAATTGAGAGACTGACTGTTGTGAATTGGTTGTCAAACCCGTGAGCATACTCTCCAGGTGATATTATTACTGAGAGTTGTTGCCTGGTGTGTTGAGAATTAGTCACAAGGCTTAGATATTTCATGTCTGACATGTTGCTGGTAACCCTAGGAAGGGAAGTAGGGCAGCTGATGGATTTCTTAGAAGAGAAGGGCACTCTTCCTTGGGTGTGACAAGTGCATGGGAAATGAGGATTGTGGACTAGTTGTAGCAACAAGCATCTAGGATTGAGCAATTCTATTAAGAGTCGGACCTTAGTGTGTCACTAGAAGTATTTTGCTCTGATGGAGTTTGAGCCCCAACTCGGGGGTGACCTGTTGTTGAAATATTATGAGAATGAACGTTTATGTTTGGGAGGAATGTCTAATTCAAGGCAGGAGTTGGTGACTTTTATAAAATATAAGTGTTCTTTATGTCCTTGTCTTATTTACTATGTGCTTGTTTGTCTATTTTTGACATAGATTAATTCTTGTATGTTGTTGCATATAAGTAATTGTTGTTATTCTACTTAATGTTGCTTGCACCTATAAGTATGATTCTTATAGCTTGCATTTGTAGTTTTGCATGAGTATGTCAGTTGATAATAGCCTTTCTTGCTAAGATAATCTGCTAAAATTGGTTATGAGTTTTCAAGAAAAGGATTGAGTGGTAGGGTGCACATGATTGTTTCCTATGTGTATCAAGAGGATGGGATTTGTATATGCATACAGAGAAATAGATTTCAAACACAATGAAACCTGAGTTGGCACATGATGCCTAGATGGTTGTGCATGCAGTTGTATTATGTGATCAATATGCTAGTGCCCACAATTTTGAGTTGCTTTCACTGCTTAAGGTTTTATTGAAAAGAGAATGTTTCTTCCGCTGTTATAAGTTGTGTGGCATGACTAAAGCTTGGGATGAGTGATTTACTTCAAGTGATAATGCATGGATTGTGTTAGAGTAGAATCTATGTAGAGGAACTTTAGAGTAACATTTCTCAGTAGTATGTTTGGGATGTTACAATTTGGTTGACTTAGAGCTACAACATTTTAGGTTGTGTGACGTGGCCTAGCCTGGGGTGGTTGGGGACATTACATTGTGGTATCAGAGAATGTGTAAGGTGATACGAGACTCAGTGGGAGTCTAGGTATGTTACAATTTGGTATCAGAGCTATTGGTTCAACATTGGACTTGTATTGGCCATAGTATATCTTGAACATATATGTGTGCTAAAAATCGGTGCCACGCAATGAAAAGCTTAGTTTGCACATAGAACTATTTATGTGTGGTATAGAGTTGTGATGTGTGCAATAGTAGTGATGTGAAGTTGTGCACACTAGAGTTGGGATGTTAAAATCGTCCAGGAAATCTGAGGGAAGGATTCTAACAAAATGGTGAAATTTTTTCATTTAGTTGTTTCATGAAATCATCTAACAAATCTTAATTGCCTGCACATTTTTCATAATTATCAGCGAATAGAGAAGAACAGAGTCAGTGTAGAAGGTTAAAATCATGGAAAATGTGGAGAGGGATTACATTCATGATGATGAATTTGGGGATATGTATGTTAGTTTGGGTGTTGATGGTACAAAATCCAAGGGGAGCGCATGAACTTGGTAGAAACCATAAAGGGACTGCAAACATATTTCCAGGGCTATAAGGCTAATAATGAAAGGCTTATGAGAGCCAATGAGAAACATGATGACTTCAATGTCAAATTGATGCAGAGTATGGAAATCATAGAAAATAAAATGGATAAGGAAATATAGTCGAGTAGATCAAGAAGTCGTCGGTCTCATGATGAGAAAAGAAAGTTCGTAGAAGTGAGATCATTTATGGTTCTAGTAGGGTACTATAGAACGTTTATTGAAGGATTCTCAAATATTGTGCATCCAATCACATCCCTGCAAAAGAAAGGCATGTGATTTGAATGGACTCTGAGTTATGCGAGGAGTTTCCAGTACTTGAAGAAATTGTTAACAAGTGCACCAATTTTGAGAATTGTTTATCTTGATGCAGACTTTGCTGTGTGCATGAATGAATGCAAGGAAGGACTCGTTGGAGTTATGATTCATAATGGACATGTGGTGTGCTATGAATCAATGAAGTTGAAAAAGAATGAAAGGATCTATTCTATGCATGACTTGGAATTGGAAGCTATAATGCATGCTTTGAAAATGTGGCAACATTATCTCATGGGTAAAATATTTGAGCTGAAAACAGACCATTGTAATCTGAAATATTTGTTTGGACAACCAATTCTGAATGCTAGACAAAGAAAGTGGTTAGAGTTCCTCAGTGAGTATGCCTTCAACATAAATCGTATCAGAGGAAAATAGAACAAGTTGGCTGATGCACTCAATAGGAGGATGCATGAAATGCATGCTACAACCATTAGCATGTACCAGAGATATTTTTATGAAATTTTCTTGGAAGTTTCCAAATCATATTTGTGGATACAAGTGTGACTTTACAACAAGATATGTAACAACATAATTTGGAAGGTTATGAGTTAAGAGAAGATGGGATCCTCATGTATAGATGCAGATTCTATGTGACAAATGATCAAGAGTTGAAGAACCTGATTTTGTTAGAAATGCATAAGGTTCCTTATTATGGACATACAGATTATTAGAAGACAATTTTCACAGTCAAGAAGCAACATTTTTGTCTAGGTATGAAAAAGGAAGTTGCATATTTCACTGTGAGATGTCTTGAATGTTAGAAGGTCAAGGATGAGAAAAAACATCCAGCTAGTCTGCAACATCCATTTCCCATTCCTGAATGGAAGTGGGAAGTTACAACAATGGACTTCATAACTAATTTTCCTAGGACAACTAAGAAACATGATTCTATTATGGTGGTTGTGGAAAAGATGACTAAAGATGCCCATTTTGTTTCAGTGAAGTCCACATACAAGGCACCTGATGTTGATGAGATATACATGTGCGAAGTTGCTAAGTTGCATGGTGTACCTAAGACAATTGTGTCTGACAGAGATTCCAATTTCACCTCAAACTTTTGAAAAGGGTTATTTAAAGGATTTGGAACAAGTTTGAATTTCAACACAATGTATCACCCCAAGTTAGATGGTCAAACTGAGAGGGTAAATCAAGTGATTGAAGACATGCTGAGGATGTATGTGATGTATAATCCATCAAAATGGGAAGACAACCTTTATTTTGTAGATTTTAATTACAACAATGGGTATCAAGCATATTTAAAGATGAGCCCATTTGAGACACTTTATGGTAGAAAGTGAAACACGCTAGTGAGTTGGGACAACCTAATAGACCACGAAATATTTAGGCTAGATCTACTTCGAGAAATGGAGGAGAAAATGGTAAAGATAAGGAAGAATCTAAAGGTTTTCCAGGACATGAAGAAAATGTGTGTAGATAAAGAAAATACCCACATAGAGTTTAAAGTGGGTGATCACGCATTTCTAAATGTGAAGGCCATGCATAGTTCCATGAAGTTGGGAAAGTGTTATAAGTTAGAAGCGTGTTATTGTGGGTCATTTCAAATCCTTGAAAGGATTGGTCATGTTGCTTATATGCTTTCATTCCCTGAATCCTTTTGTACTCATAATTTTTTCCATTTTTCATTACTTAAGAAGTATGTACATGATGCTAATCATGTCATTGATTGGAATGTGATTTAGGTGGAGCTAAAAGGAGGATTTCAAGTATGACTAATTTTCATATTGGATCGTAAAGTCAAGCAGCTCCATAATCAAGTCATGAAGATAGTAAGATTCCAATGGACCTAGTATTTTCTTGACGATGCAACCTGGGAGTGCAAGGATGCTATGTGAGCAGAGTGTCCTCATATTTTGGAAGATTTTTGAAAATTTTGTATGTGCATGTGTATAAGATGCACTGAGGATAGTGCATAAATAAGGTGGAGGGTATTCTAATATCCCTAATCTGAAAAACTTTTTGATTGGACATATAGGATAGTGATTTGTTTGGTACCAAGTGTAAATGTGATGTATATATAGGCTAGTGAGCCATTGACACTTGGTTTTCAGTGTTGTGCGCATCTGAGAAAGTGTGCAAAGAATTGTTATAAAGATGGGGTGCACACATTTTATGTGTTACGCAAACCTGGGTAAGTGCGCACATTGCACTATGTTGCACGTACTTGGGTAAGTGCACGGTAATGACTTGGAAGTGCACATAGTTGAGTTATATGTATGTTTGTTTATGTATTGAGGCCAACAAGCCTATGTGATTATGACGCTGGTGAGCCTGGACACAAATAGGCCAATGTTCCTATCCATGTAAATATAATCATGAATATTAATATAATATTACATCATTGCGTGCAGATAGACTTAGACAAAAAGAGATGGGGAGACTACTACACCGAAAAGGGGAAAAGGGGGTGAGTCGTAAGCCTTGGGGAATATTTTAATAATATTTATGGAAAAGTGTAATGTGGATATGTTTTTATCCTAAGTTCATGAGGGTAGGGAATAAGTCACCAAGTGGATTAAAGCTACTTCTAAAGGTGACAAGTGTCAAGTGGAAGGCATGCAATATATATTGTTGGCCTTAGTGTACTTTTTTTTTTTGGGGGGGGGGGTTGCATTATTATTCATGTTACAAGATCTCCTTAGAAGAAGGCTCTTGTGAGAAGAAGGGAGTCAGACTGTATGGAAAATCTAATTATTACCTTATTTGCATAGATAATCTTGTAAGGAGTATCAAGGAGATGGGTTGAAATACCATGAACAATCTCTCTGGATGAGAGATTGGTTGTTGTGAAGTGGTTGTCAAACCTATGAGCATACTCTCCAGGTGAGAGTATTGTCAATAGTTTTTCCCTGGTGCGTTGAGAATTATTCACAAGGCTTAGAGACTTCTTATCCGGCCTGTTGTTGGTAACCCTGGGAAGGGAAGTGGGGAAACTGAAGGACTGTTGAGAAGATAAGGGGCACACTTCCTTTGGTATGATAGGTGCATGGGGAATTAGGGACCGTGGACTAGTTGTAGTAGTGGACATCTAGGACTAAGAAATTCTACTGAGATTCAAACCTTAGTGTGTCACTAGAAGTCGTTTTCCCTTGTGGATTGTGAGCCCCATCTCGGGGGTGACCTGTTGTTGAAATCTTATGAGAAACAATGTCTATGGATGGGAGGAACATCTGAGTCTAGGTCGTACTTGGTGACTTTTATAAAAGATAAGTGTTCGTTATGTGCTTGTCTTGTTTACTGTGTGCTTTTTTGTGTATGTTTGACATGGGTTAATTCTTGAATGTTGTTGCATATAAGTAATTGTTGTTATTTTGTTTAATTCTCCTTGCACCTATAAGTATGGTTCTTATAACCTGTATTTGTAGTTGTGCATGAGTATGTCAATTGATAATAGCCTTTCCTGCTAATATAATCTAGTAAAATTGGTTATGAGTCTTCAAAAAGTGGATTGAGTGGTCGGGTGCACAATATTGTAGCTTGTGTGTATCAAGAGTCTAGGATTTGTGTGTGAGGATAGAGAATTATATTTCACACACAGTGAAACCTGAGTTGGCACATGATGCTTAGATGGTTTTTCACACGGTTGTGTTGTGTGATCAATATGCTAGTGCACACAATTGGTGCACGTAGTTTTGAGTTACTTCTACTGCTTAAGGTTGTATTGAAAAGAGAATGGTGCTTCCACTATTATAAGTTGTGTGGCATGACTAAAGTTTAGGTAGAGCACATTACTTCAAATGATACTGTGTGGACTTGTGTTAGAGTAGAATTTGCATAGAGAAAATTCATAATAACATTGCTCAGCAGTATGTTGGGGATGTTACAATTTGGTTGACTTAGAGCTACAAAAGTTGAGGTTGTGTGACATGGCCCAACCTGGGGTGGCTGGGGACATTACATTGTGGTATCGGAGCATGTGTAAGGTGGTAATGAGACTAATTGGGAGACTGGGTATGTTAAAAGAATTCTATGGCACCCTAATTTATAACAAGCTCTCAAAACCATAACTCTCATAGCATCCTACACCCTCATAGGGCTCCAAATAGTCCCAAAAATTCTGCTCCTCAGTTGCAAAATGATGAGTTTTCTATCCCTTCTTCTCCTAGCCCTGACCAATGATGTCACTACCAACAAACCCACATCGATTATTTAGTATATTTTTGTTCTCTCGAATTTCAATTGACATCCTAAGAACTATTTATCAATCAATTGAATTCCATATCATAAGACCCACCCATAGATCCCTCCCCTCAAACAACTCCCAAATCATCCCCTTACCCAACCCTGGCACTGCTTACCCCTCTCTCTTTATACTAACCTAAGAAAACTCCAATCCCTCTCATAACTTCTTGTTCATTCATAACTGATAAGTTAAAGACTAGATAACCACTATTGTAACATGGTCCAAATTTTCATAAAATTTTAAATTTTATGACATGAAACATTAAAATTTTAGTTTTGAAAACAATTTAAAAAAAATAAAACTTTGAGGAAAATAGTTTAGTTTCAAAACAATATAATAAAATATCCCTTTTTATAAGATTTCTTTGTTTAGATTAATTTTATTTTGTTTTAAGTTCTTTTTAAATAAATTTAAAGTTTATTATAAACTTTTAATACAATTTAATTTTCTTTGACTAATTGTTTATTATTATATAGTTTTGGTTAATAAAGTGTATGTTCCTTGCAAATTTAATCACGCACTCCTACCATCAAATAGGAATCTCATAAT
>ML780398.1:261923-287917 GCA_009831015.1 Picea engelmannii
CCCCCCCCCCCCCGCATGCTTGACGTTTAACATAAGAGAGGGGGGCCGCAAAACTCAACCCAAGTTAAATAAATTTTGATGTAGCACTCATCCATGGATTAACCTAGATACACTCAATTTCCTCGAAATTGGCATGAAACAGACGTGTGTCTCGCGTGATGTCAGATGGTGAAAGCATAAAATTTAAATTTAAATTTTATTTCAATTAACTACAGTTAAGTTGAGATAAGAGAGTGGGAGACTGGTACATATTTGAACATCATATTGAAATCATAATTTGTAGTTGTCAACTTTATCCTTTCCTCTTGCCTGTTTTCTTGACTCCTTAAATTTTTTCTCTTGAATATGTTAGGAAAAGATTGAATTCAGATGGAATTCATTTCGTGTCAAATAAATATAAGGCAAGTTTTAAATTAAAGGAGGTAGGTCCTTTCATTGTCAATACCATATCAATGTTGCATGTAACAACAAAGCTTCTCTCAGCTTTAGGATTTCAATAGGGAGAATCATGGAATTATTACCCTCATGGTATAATTTCTTTAAAAAGAATCTCACATGGGCAGGCTCCTTATCAACATAAAAAAAATAATTGAACTGGAGTTGTTGGAAAATCAAGATAGTTGGAAATATGTGCAGAACAAATTACAATTCCATGGTAAAGCATCAAATCACTCTGCGAAGTCTCAAATCACACAAACACCTCAACAATTTGAGAAGACATGCAAAGAAGGACTATAAAATCAGCTCTAACGGATTCAGGAAGAGATGAATAAGGATCAACCAAAAATCATAAATTGGAAACACTTGAAGAAGAAGAAGATTCAGAGTTACCATAATAAATAATACCAAGGAAATAAGGCCTTGTTGTAATTGTAGAAGTAACATAATTAGAGAAGCTCAAGACTACAGGGAGTCAAAGTGAAACGAAACTAGTGATTACTAATCAATCAAAGTAGATAGACCAGGTTCATGAATTCATGGAAATAAGAAAAGCAGGTGCAAGCATTAAAAAGAATGTGATTCCTAAAATTCATGACCATGATGCATATCAGACCAGAATGATATCAGTTGTGGATTATGCGAAAGGAATATTGAATATAGCAGTTATGGAGCTAAAGGAGAAGAACAAGGTGACAAACATTTCCATTTGTCTTAATCCAGTCCATCCATTGGATAAATTCGACTTGCATAGACAAACTGCAGAAATGATAAAAAAGGATGCTATGATAGCCAATCTCAGAATCAAGAAGATTCAGGTCATAAATGAGAAGCTCAAGACCCAATTAAAAAATGAAAAGTTAGCCACTAGAACCATGCAAATAAGAGTGGAGGAGTTAGAAAAATGGATAATGGACCTAGGAGTAAACCCAAGAGATGAATCATTTGTACAGGCTATAATGAAAACAAAAGACAAAGAGATCCAATTATTGAAGAAAAAGCTTAACATTCCAAGAATTGACCATGAACAAACTACAGAATTACAAGCAGTCCAGGTAGAAAAATATCAAATTTTGAGGAAAATGGTGCAGATGGAACAACAAATTGATTTATACGCCAAGTAGAATGAAAACTTGAAAGGAAGATCTCATTTGTTACAGTCAGCAGAATCATCTGATATTACAACAATATTGTCAAAGGCATTAGAATATTTAAAGCTGAAAGGAGATGAAATTGATAAAATGAATAAAACCATTGCAACAAAAAATGAATAAATCAAGGATAAAGAAAAAATTATTGCAGAATATCAAAAGATGAAGACAAAAATGAAAATGAACATAGATCAAATGAAGAATAAGATAACTGGTAAACCCTATCTAGTAGGAGCCAACCATATTGCTTGGGATGAAATCATAGGTGGAGTTGCCAAGATGTGGAGTTATTTTAAAATAATAGATGATGAAATGTTGTTAACAGATGAATATGATGAAATTATCCATAAATCATTCCATGAATTGGGAACTAGACCTCAAGTTGCTACTCAAATCATTAAGTTCCAGAATTCTACTTCCAGTGAAATATCAGCAAGTAAAGGCGCTAGAGATAGAACTACAATGGTTATGGAAACATAAAACGTCTTTACAAAAAGGATCCTAATACAACCAACTCGAAATAAATGTATTATGGTGAAAATAAATGCTGAATATTTTACAAACAGATTTGAGAATCTAGTATAAATGGGATTGCCTTCAACTTGGGATGAAAAGGGTAAAATTTTGTCTTATGCAAAGTAAAAAAAAAGCTTATTTGTTGTCAAAGGAAAATAATATAAATTCCAAATAATGGCTAATACATTGAGAGGGAAAACTATTGTAGACATATTGATATATGATTTCTATCTTCTGTGACAAATAAAAAGTTATTTTCAAATCCTCCAACATACAAAAAATAAACAGAACTAGATCTTCCATTTAGGAAGATGGACTCTTTCAATTATCATGGGGATGAAAATTTGAATATTCTTCTCCAACCGTGGTAGGATGATTCATCAAATATATTTGAAAAGATTCATGGATTGTAACAATTATCATGTTATCTTTCTATTTTAGAAAGCCAAATATCTTTTGTAAATCAAATGACTAGAAAGTAAGATCTAATCACCAAAATTGGTTATGACCCAAATTGTATAAATGTATGTGAAAGACTCGATGTAAAAGATATTTATTAGAGGCCTATCTACAAAGCTTTAATAAAAATCCTGTAAGTTTTGAAGATTCAAACTTTCATGTTTCAGACTATCTGTTGCTTTTCTTGATGTTATTTTCATGCTTCTAAATTCTTCTTGAATGTATCTATTTCCATTACTGTGATGATTTAGTACAACAACTACCATCATTGATTGCAAAAGGTATCTCTAAAGTTACATATTTCTTCAAGAATACTGTGATTATTAAGAAGACCTATTCTTAAATTTCATTATTCATTTTTTAACAGAAACAAAATATTATTTTCTGTTTTAATTTTATTCTAGTTTAGATACATATTCGATTATTATTCCTTCTATCTGAAAGTTAAGTAATATTTATCGAAGACACATTACTTCGTTGTTCAGTTTTGTTATCCTTTGTTTTCTTCTTTCATCTTCTTAAAAACATTCAATTGTCTGAAACATAGAAAATTGTGTCTTCAAACCTTAATCTTTAAATATTTAAAGACTAATGATATGGGCCCATTCATGAAATAAAAATACTCAGTTTTAGCACATGTAATATTAAAAAAACATAAATTAATATTATGAATGCCATGTCATAGTTTCCTATCCAGAAACATGATACTTGACAATAATACCCAAAAGAACCTCATATCTAGTGACTTTGTGCAATGTCTTTAGCTTCCCACAACCCCCTATCCTTATCCATACCACCTTGGTTGGGTACATCAACATGGGCCTCACGTGCTCATTAACTAACTCTATAAAATCACTTTTGTTATAATCCCCTTCAAAGACACCATCAATTGTGACATCTCCCCTCTAGATTTTTTGGAACTCCTCATTGGACTCCCCTACCAGCAATAAGACAAGGATTTCTATTATTCTTGACAGGTTCTCAAATCGACATCTTTGTAGCACCCATCCAATACTTTTTGTACATCCTTTTTACCATTTCCATTCCATCCTAATACCCTTTTCATTCAAAATGATGCATTTTTGGTCAATGTATAATTATTCTCTCAACATGTCATTTCAATACTTATTCTTATGCATTTTCAGGATATTTTCACATCTTTGTGCTAACAATGGTTTATAGGAACAAGGTTTCATAGGTACCTTCCGAACACAAGGGTTGAAACTCTTCAGTATGAGATGTTGCAACTCTTTTCTCGACCATAGCTATTGCAACTCTGGGTTGCTGACATCATTGTTGCAACTCTCATTATAGGACCATTGCTGCAACTCTTCATTGTTGCAACTCTCTGCGCTGCAACTCACGATTGTTTCAAGTCTATATTGTTGAAACTTTCCTTTACTGCAACTCTTAGTGTTGCGACTCTCATTTTGTTGCAACTCTTGCCTCACCATTGGTGTGACTCTCACTACATGACTGTTGTTGCAACTCTGAGAATGGGTATTGTAAGTCCACGCCCATTATAACAACGCAACAATCAACCACACAATATATCATTTATGGATCGACCAAGAAGTCAAACAACCAACTCCTTCACATAGGAAAACAACAAGGGAAATTGGGCACCCGAAAAGGAATGAATGACTCGGCCACCACTTTCCATATGGTTGATTAAGTCATCATGTGCTTGATCTTTTCTATCTTTTGGAGGAAATGATGTAATGATATGGAACAACTAAATTCTTGTGGTTGTCCATTGATTTCCTTAATTAATTTAGGAATAACTTATTATGTATAAATACCCATTCTCTCTCTAAGTCGAGAGAATGGAGAGGAGGAAAAATAAAGTTAGTGAACATAATTGTATTGATCTGCGCATTTTCCTTCAATATAAGTTTTGTTTTGTTCTTGTCCAAGTGATGGTATGTTGAAAATATAAGAGACCTATTGTGTTCATAAACCAATACCTCATCTAAGGAGGTAGGCCCCCCTCCTTAAATCAATATTGCGTATATCTTTTATATTTTATAGAAGTAGTTGTAGCATCTTTTATTTATTTTCTTTTATTTCCAACAATTCCTCTATTAACACTTTGTTGTAACTCTAGTAGTTTTCCATTGTTGCAATTCCTATTGCCGCCACTCCATGATGACATTGAAGAGCTTTGTTTTCTGACTCACGAATGTGTAGTTGTAGCTTCTCTTATCTATTTCTCTTATTTCCAGTAATTCCTCTATTCAATACTTTGTTGTAACTCTAATATTTTCTGTGTTGCAACTCTTGTTGTTGAAACTCATGTTGCTGCAAATATACACTCGCATTACAACATTTAGCTTTTGACTAACAATGGTTTTGGTTGCAATTCATGTTAGGTTATTGCCTTTGTTTACAACACCTTGTGGTTTGATTTCTATAGCTTGAGTTTTGTTGTGATCACATATATGTCACATTAATAGAGATCATTTTAATACTTGAACAAGTCACCTTCAATGCTTGTGTGATTAACTTTCTTTCAAAGTGTGATTTACTTTCTTGCAAAGTGTGATTTACTTTCCTGCAAGTGTGACATTTACTTTCCTGCAAAAGTGTGTTTCTATTCCTACAAGTGTGGATTCGATCGTGTGGTTTAATTTGGTGACTTCATAAATAATTTTCACATCTTGCCTTGTGACATTCATTTAGAAGTACTACAATTCATTGGAAATTACAACATCATACTTTCATATATAGTGCACGACAATTCATAAGTTCAATACGACCTCATATTGATAATTTAATGTACAACTCTTCAATTGCTTACTAAATTAATTAGGAAGTGATTGAAAATTCCACGAATGCTCACCAAAATACCTACACTATTTTTCCAAGATTGTTGAGCATATAAACTCACTACCACTAACATCTATCCTCATCATCTTAGTGCAGTTCAATAACTTATGCTCCATAAGTTTCTTCTTCTACATGTTTGTCAAACATTACCCCCATGCACTCAAGTCCACCAAATGATACTTCTACTAAACCTTGAAACACTCCATCTCCTAATACTCTCACTATGTTACCCTAGTACCTATCCTTACTTTTTCAACCTCTACTCCATCATATAGTAACCTTATATACTATCTCATAGTCCCTTGACACACAACCTTCTAATGCCTTCCCCTATAGTCTATTCATTCACTTACCCCACTATTCACAAAAAGAATCAAGTGAATCAACACAACAAATTATACAACACCTTTGCAACAAAATAAAGAATAACAACAACACTCTCCACATTCATACTGTCTTCAATTAAATAGTTCTCATTTTCACAACCACAAGGCTCTCATTCTCAGCAATAGTGATGTGATCTTCTAGTAGTTGCACACAACATAGGTTTTATCTCTCAAGAGTAACATCAAAATATCTCTCCCATAGAAAAACCCTCCTTTAGGAACCATAATTAGGCATACTTCTAGGAGAGTACCTCTCCCCCCTTTCTCCCACATGGCACAATCTTCATTTTTTCAGGCTTAGTTACATTGTCACAAGGATGGAAAACCACCTAATGAAAAGAGGATGATTGTGTACATTATCACACTCTTTACAAACCACTCACACTCATATCATGGCACTATTTATTTATATATGACATCTTGAACCATGTTTTTACTTTACAAAATCAAATTCATCACCATTTCACCAATCGACATTTAGCTCATCTTTTTTTCTTTTCGCTATGGTTTCCTAACATATAAAAAAATGTTTCCATCACTAGGGGGATAGATAGTTTCTCAATTATCACAACACACTGGCAACTTCACATTAGGAATTTATTTACAACACCAACTAGTCATCACCACATCTCTCAACTTCCTACTATAGTTCTAAGATGAAATTTTTTGGACATGTTATTTCTAGCACATAATCACCACATAACCCTAATTCATTGTGGGTTAATATATACCTCCAAAAACTAGACCAATATACCATTGGCGTTCCTTCACATATTAAACTTACTTAATGAGCAAGGATGACACACAATGTCGACAACACAGATAGATCAAAATATCTCACCAATATTTCCAAACCACATCATTTCCTATATGAGCCAAGGTTTCACAAGGTCCATAGTAGTAGTTCACACTATATAAGGGATCCATTGATGCTTACTCCTCTTGTTGCACCACTAGCTCTGAACCCGTCCTTCAAATTCCTTAGCACACAATAAGAAAATATATGGGCATGATCACCAAAGGTGGGATCGATAATAGACAATAAAAATAAATTGCTTTCTTCTCTCTGGTTGTGGGATGTGGATTTTGTGAATATTTTTTCGACAATAAACAAGTTGTAGTGTTTGAAATGAAGGCGAGGAGGTTGGTAAAAATGACTTCAATGGTCATTCTGTATATATACACATTGCAACAATTCAATATTCACAGTTTGGAAATCAAAATTCACAATTTCATAATCAAAATTGACATTTTTCAAATCAAAATTAACACTTTCATAATAAAAATTCACACTTTTGATTTAACCAATATTCACACATTTGAAATCTAATTTTGCACTTTAAAAACACCGATATTCACACTTTCAAAAACAAAATTTACAATTTTCTTCATTGAGTAGATTCATTAATACCTACAAAAACTCTTACATATGGGAAATTCTCCTTCCAAAACTCTTACCCCTTTAAAGAGATCCTTATCCATTATAAGGATTTAAACAAAGTTATATAGTAAACCTATAAGAAATAGGCAAGCCCTTATGGACACTTATAAGAGGATACTAATATTTTTGTATCAAAACCTTTACTCCTAATTTCTATCTCTAAACCACCAATATCTTGACATAACAATTCTAATTAGGAATTTCAAAGAGAGCGTTCTCACCTTTTTACAATCTATTCCAACATTGTATTAAGAAAATCTCATTAACCACTAATGAAATTCAAACTAGTTATACAAAAATGATGAATAAAAATCCAAACAATCTATAATGAAAAATTTTCATTAACCATAAATGATGAATAAAAATCCAAATTATCTATAATGAAAAAATTTCATTAACCATAAATGATGAATAAAAATCCAAACTATCTATAATGAAAAAATTTCATTAACCATAAATGATGAATAAAAATCCAAATTATCTATAATGAAAAAATTTCATTAACCATAAGTAAAATATTACTACTACTTAATTTATATTTTAATAAATAGATACAATTTTCTTAAATTTTTACTTAAACTTAACATTAACTCCTTTTAACACTTTCCCCATTGACCTAAGATCTTATAATACGTAATAGCGGATTTAGCATTTATGTTTATCATTTATGTTTATCAAGTAATGACAATACTTAACCACCAATTCTGATAAAAGTTTGCATTTATGCATGAAGTTGTATGGAGTGAGAAGATATGCATTTATATATCAAGTTGTATGGACTTAGAAGATATGAGGCAATAAGTTCTTTTAAATTATTACTATTAGTATGGAAGTAAGATTATTATATTCATTTTTCTCGAATTAATTTGAGTTATACACAAAATTAAAAAAAATAAACTTTCATTTCCTTAAAATTTAAATGAAATTGTATTTAATTTTTTTAATAAAATTATTAAAATTTTTATTGGTTAAACATCTAATTTCAAAAAGAAATAAAATAAAAATAAATATTATTTAAATATTACATGTTTTTTTAAACTTTAATCCAAATGCTTTTATGTTTTTTTTATGTTTTTAGGGTTTTTAGTAGATTAAATTTAATTCAACATTCAAAAATATAATTTAAAAAACAGAAAATCATGATTTAGCATAGATTCATATCAAAGATTTCCAAAAAAACCAAAATTTAAAACAGTTAAACAACACCCTTATGCTAAACCAATACTTGGTTTAGCAGTAGTGAAAAACTCACTGAATGACTCCAATGAGTTTCCTAGTAACTGGAATCTGGATTAAAAACTAAGGGAAAAGCTTTGTGGTATTTAAAGCAGTTTGTTTTTTGAATTAAGGTTGGTGGCTAATCTTTTAAGTTAAACTTTATTTGGTGAAAGAGTTAAAGTTGTTATATCAAGAGTGGTGATTTCTGGCACATGTTTTTGGTACCTCGTGATTATAGAGCTTGTGGATTTTAAAAAATTGGTGAAATTGCATTGTAATGTGACGAGAGTTGAGAGGTGAAGGCCCACTAGCTTGGAGGTTTGTCATCTTGGCTAGGATTTGTCAAGGGAAATAATAGATATATTGTTAGCTAGTTTTTCTTATAAGGGTTTTCCAGTATAATTCTTGTGTCATTTATGTGTGCATATTGCTATGTTAATGTTTTATATCTGGCGATATAGATTTACAGGAATCATTATTTTTTGTTCTTTAAATTCCATTTCTAAATACAAAGTGGCTTGGACTCTCTAATAAGAATGAGCCGTGACCTGGATGTAAAGCTTCAATTTGTTTGTGGATTTGCAGATCGATTGTTTGTGTCTTGTGTCTTTGGCAGAGGAATATTAGGCAGAGATAGATTGCGACATGAAGTGGTTGAGATTACGTATAGATTTGGCATATCTAGCTTGATGGAAGAAAAATAACAGGGGCATGTTTCTGAGAGTGGGCTGCGTTTCAGAGCATTTCAGAGGGTGTGCCAGAGTTGATCTTGCCTTTTCAATCATGATTGCCTTAGCTTGCTGAGAATGAAGATGAAGACGCGCTCAATGTCTCTTACGTCAATGGCATCCGCGGGACTGAGTGGGTTTTTCTGTCAGGTTTTTTATATCGAGATTTTGAGTGAGCCAAGCGACTGGAAGTAACTAGAGAAGTGTTTGTCTGTGTGAATCCCGTTGGCGGGAAGAAAAGGCATTGGATGGAAACGCAATCAGGAGTTTAGTTGCGTGAAAGAAAGATGAACCCGCTCGTGAAGCTCGTCGAAGATTCCAAAGAAAAAGCCATGCGACTGGACAAGAGACGCCCACGTGCGGACACTGGAGATGGATTGGGGTACAGAGTAGACAGGAGAGGTGGATTCAGACGTAGATTTGGCCAAGGCTGGGGTGACAGAGGTTGTGGGGAATGTCGTGATGGCCAGCGTGGAGCCCAGGAGCACGTGCTCACTACTATGATTTGTGCTTGTTCCTCTTGGAATCAAGCAAACTTGTATCTTATAGGAATAAAAAAAAATACAGTGACATGCTTATTTCTTGTCCACTTGTCTCTATTAAAAGCCTTTTTATTATTGAAATGTTCTTTTTCAATGATTGATGTAATTTTAGTATAATGATTAATGCAATGAGTAATTGACTTTTTCAATGATTGATGCAATTTTACTATGAGCAATCTTTCCTCTAGAGTGTCCTTACTATCGGTGGTTCAATGCCTATCCCACATCAAATGTCCTCCATCCCTCCAGAAAATACGGCTTTTGATTTATTACCTTCTCCGTTGTTATTCAAGATCTCCACAATTTGTTTCAGTAAGTGGCAATGGGATTTCCATAGAGGATGACAGGTGGCGATGGGATTTCCATGCAGGATGGCAGCTACGAGGCTTAATGTGGAGTGCATCCACATTATTTTCTGGATCATTTCGCCTTGGAAACAACCCTAGGAGAGCACTTACACGTATTCGACGGAGGAGGAGGAGCCTTACGGGGATTCAAAACTGAGACATAGTTGGGGGGCTGAAGCGTTGGATCGAGAAGTTGAAGAGGAGAGGTCGAAAATTGATGGCATGTAAATGGGTATACTAGTGTAAGATTTTATATATATATGTGTGTGTGTGTGTGGGTGTGTGTGTGGAGTTGAAAATGTAAAGTCTAGATTTAGACTTAGGTGATAGGGGAGAACATGTCTTATTCCCAGATATCTTGGTTATAAACTTTGAGGGGGTAGTCAATTGAGTTTAGCTTGGATGGTTGTGAGGAATGTGTTATTCTCCCCACCCTGGTTCAATTCCCATAACTACATGAATAAAACTCATAATGAATATGTTGTAATGGCTTCGAGCTTATATGTAATGGAAAGTTGCATTTGAATAATGTTTGTTGTTATGCTTGGTTTTCTTGTTGTATGGTGACTATTATGTCTTCATAAATCTCACTTTATTAGAATTTAATTTTAAAAAGGACTCCATATATACTTTTGAGGTAATTTTTTTTGCACGGGTTGTTTGTGTGATCTTCCACCTAAATTATCTCAACATCAAGTTAGATTGTTGATTTAGCATTTGTTGGTGGGAGTGGTATATATGCATTTATGTCAATGGACTAATTTCTAAGTGAAAAGTTGAATGCTTATTTTTGAAGTAATCAGTCATAGTATCATCATTTTGATCTTGTTATATCCATGCAAGGGGTTGGACGAGGAGAGCTTGGGGAGCTTGTTGTTGCATCAATCATGGTCTGTAAGTATCTCTTTTTGGCTTTCCAATTAATATATACTTGGCCTATTTCCTTCAAGCTTGTGTAGTTTCTCATTTGTTTGTCTATTGTTGCTCTAATCTTCGTAGATAGACTTGTATTATATAATGTTGTAGAGTAGGAGATAATTGTTTTCCTTTACTGTCCATTGCAGATCCCAATTTGCGCCAGGGAGTTTGAATATCAAGCTCAAGAATTGGAAGCAGCGAGGACAAATGTCAAAACAAGGTACATCATACTCTTTCTCTCCTTCTCAATTTTATTGTTCTAGATGTGTTTAAAGGGATGTTAGTGTCCACTTGTATTGTTTCTGTCTTGGTATATGGGTTTAGTAATTCGAGGGAAGCTTCATCTGTCTATAGAGAAAACATTATGTAACAATAGTTGTTTACAGGAACAAGGTTGCACATGTACCTTCTGAACACAAGGGATGCAATTCTTGAGTATGGAATGATGCAACTCTATGCTCGAGCATAGCTACTCCAACTCTGAGTTGTTGACATAATTTATGTGACTCTCACCTTAGGACCATTGCTGCAACTCTTCTTTGTAGAAACTCTCTGTGCTACAACTCACTATTGCTACAACTCTATATTGTTGTAACTTTCTGTTGCTGCAACTCTTGCCTCATCGTTGGTTTGACTCTCACTATAGGACCGTTTTTGCAACTTTGAGAAAAGGTGTTGTAACTCCACGCCCATTGTACCAGCGCAATAGTCAGTTGCACAATCTGTGATCCAAGGATCAACCAGGAAGTCAAAGAACAACTCCTTCACATAGGAAAACAACAAGGGAAATTGGGCACCCGAAAATGAATGAATGACTCAGCTGCCACTTGTCATATGGCTGATTAAGTCAACATGTGTCCAATTTTTTCTATCTTTTGGAGAAAACAATGTAACGAGATTGAACGACCTGATTCTTGTGGTTTTCAAATGATTTCCTTGATTAATTTAGGAATAACTTATTATTTATAAATACCCCTGCTATCTCTAAGACGAGAGGACAAAGATGTAAGTTAGTGAACATAATTGTATTGATCTACGCATTTTCCTTCAATATAAGTAAATTTGTTTTGTTCGTGTCCAAGTGATGGTGTGTTGACCATTTAAGCGACAGGTACAATGTTCATAAACAAATACCTCATCTAAAGAGGTAGGGCCCCCTCCTTAAATTGGTATTGTTAGTATCTTTTGTATTTTGTAGAAGTAGTTGTAGCATATTTTATCTATTTTCTTTTATTTCCAACAATTCCTCTATTAACACTTTGTTGTAACTCTAGTATTTTTCCATTGTTGCAACTCGTGTTGCTGCCACTCCATGTTGACATTGAAGAACTCTATTTGTTGTCTAATGAATGTGTAGTTGTAGCTTCTCTTATCGATTTTTTTTATTTCCATCAATTCTTATGTTCAATACTTCATTATAACTCTAATATTTCATGTGTTGCAACTACTGTTGCTGCAATACTACACTCACATTACAACATTTAGCTTTTGGCTAACACTGGTTTTGTTTGCAATTCAAGTTAGTTTATTTCCTTTGTTTACAACACTATGTGGTTTGATTTCTATAGCTTGAGGTTTGTTGCAATCATATATCTGTCCCATTAATCAAGATCATTTTAATACTTGAACAAGTCATCTTTGATGCCTATGTGATTTGCTTTATTTCAAAGTGTGATTTACTTTCCTGCAAAGTGTGATTTACTTTCCTACGAGTGTGACATTTATTTTCTAACAAAAGTGTGTTTCTATTCCTACAAGTGTGGATTTGATATTATGGTTTAATTTGGTGACTTCATAAAACATTTTTACATCTTTCCTTGTGACATTCATTTAGAAGTACTAGAAATCATTGGAAATTACAACATCATACTTTCATATATGATGCACGACACTTAATAAGTTCAATACAACCTCGGATTGATAATTAAATGTACAACTCTTCAATTCCTCACTAAATTAATTAGGAAGTGATTGAAAATTCCACCAATGCTCACCAAAATACCTTCACATTTTTCAAATATAATTGAGTATACAAAGTCACTACCATTAAAATCTATCATCCCCATCTTAGTGTAGTTCAAGAACTCAATCTATATAATTTTTTCTCTGTACATGTTTGTCAAACATTACCCCCATGCACTCAAGTCCCCCAAATGATATTTCTACTAACCCTTGAAACACTCCATCTCCTAATCCTCTCACTATGTTACCCCAGTACATATCCTTACTTTTTCAACCTCTACTCTGTAATATAGTAACCTTATATACTATCTCATAGTCCCTTGACACACAACCTTCTGATGCCTTCCCCTCTAGTTTGTTCATTGACTTACTTCACTATTCACAACTAGCATCAAGTGAATCAACAAAAAAAATTATACAACACCTTTGCAACAAAATAAAACAACAACAACAACACTCTCCACATTCATACTCTCTTCAATTGAATAGTTCTCATTTGCACAAGCATAATGCTCTCATTTTAAACACTAGTGATGTTCTCTTCTAGCATCTGCACATAACATGATAGGCTATATCTCTCAAGAGTAGCACCATAATATCTCTCCCATAGACAAACTCTCCTTTAGGAACCATAATTAGGCATAATTCTAGAAGATTACCTCACCCTTCTCTCCCCCACATGGCACAATATTCATGGTTTTAGGCTTAGTTATGTTGTTTTTTCAATAGACCAGATTTAAGCTTGAAGTTCATTCCATTTTTAACATTTTACTTAAACCATAACCAATTATGTTGCAACAACCAAGATCACAAGAAGAAACACCATGCACAAGTATAGAAGAAGTATCTTGGAAAACCCTTATCAACAAGGGAAGAAAACCTAGCCAAATCCTTTGCTATATTCTTCAAGAGAAATACCTTCACCACCAAGAAAACCTAGCATACAAGAGGGTGCTTGCAAACCCTCGAACACTAGCTCCCAAGAGAGGTGCACACTTATCCCAATAAGATGTACTTTCTTAAATTTCCAAACTCACACAAAAGATATGATTCCTCAATGGGGAATCTACCTTTACTTATATTAGACTTGACCTGTCAACATAAGTGTCTATTAGAACAACAAAGCTAACCTCTCTAACTCACAATATAATTAATAATAACCAGATTAATGATATTTTACATTAATTATCAATTACATTAAGGTGGGGCTGACCTCTACCCTTTACATTACAATTAGGGTTACATGAAGGTTTGACTCTTGAAAAATATAGCAAGGGATCTCATACACCCACTAGTGCTCAGCCACTAGGGGCACATCCATAGGGATGTCCATATCTCTATCTCACTGCATTACACAAGAGAACCACTCGCACTAGTGCTCATCCACTAGGATCACGTTCACTTGTGCTTGTCCATAGGCACGTCCACTCAACATATCTTCTTTCCCACTTCATTACAAAGGAGATTTATCTGGAGTTCATAATCTCATCTCTCTTCTCAGAGGTGGCTAATACATCATCTTAATCTATGTCTCATGATGATGCACCCAACTCTATGGGAATTCACACGTTCACCTTTTTCTCAGCCACAAGCACGTCCAACTCAACAGATCTCCTTTCTCACTGTGTTACACAGGAGAATCCTTTGGATTTATTGTCAACTCTCTGTAAGGAGGAGGCCATCACTACATTCAAGTTTTGTCTCAGATAGGAACCACACACCCATCTCAGAGGCTCTCTCTCAGGTCGACTCATTCATTATGTGTCCTAGAGAATGTATCAGATAACTGTAATAATCAACACTCCCTCTCAGCTAGGGAGAGATTCTCCATCAGGCCAAGTCGCATACGTAAGTACTTCGAACTTTGTCTTGGCTGTAGTCATCAACACTCCCTCTCAACTAGAGAGGTATTCTTCACCAAGCCAGTTTGGTGAAGGTGTCTGCATTCTGTTCATGTGTAGGAAGGTACTACACATGTACTTCTTTCCTCTGCATCATGTCTCTGAAAAATGATATTTTATCTCAACATTGTTTTTTTGATCTATCATGAAACAAAAGTTTCTCAAAGAGCTTCAAACAACTTTGGTTATAATCATAGAATCCATCTCATGATCAAGTAAATCTGTCAGAAGTTTATGAAGCCGCACTGCTTTTCACACTCAATGATATATACTTTTCTTATGTGGTATTCAAGGCCACAGAGATTTGTTTCCTACTACACCAGGAAACCATGACAACCTTCACGGTAAAAAAGACAACTTGATGTTCTCTTCTGGTCCACTGTACTCTCTTCTCAGTCTGTATTGACATATCCTACAATCTCAAGTTCACACTAGAGGCATATCTTAGGCCATATCCAACTGTGCCTTGTATATATCTCAATACATGCTTTACTACTATCCAATGAGTTTGTCTCGGTTGACTCATGGATTGACTAAGCACATTTACTGCATATCATGAATCAGGTCTGGTGTTAACCAAATGCATCAATGATTCAATCAGCTGTGGATTAATCTCGTCTGAATCATCACCATTCATTTTCTTCAAATCCATCACAGTGGTTTTGCATTCTGTCATACCAAACTTCTTTAATATTCTCATTGTATGTTTTCCTTGACTCAGAGAAAAATCTCATCGATCCTCTATCATACTTCTTGTCCCAAGAAGTAGTGTATCATACTCAGATCCTTCATCTCAAAATCTGAAGTTGAGGATTTCCTGTATCCAACAATGCGACTTCCTGAATATGTCATCAAAACCAGGCTTTCGCCACCAACAATGTAATAGTATAGGTTTGGATCAACAACACCTTTGCTAAAACCCAAACTCCTCAAGAATTCATCTATCTGATGTAGTTTCCAACTCATGGATGGTGGTACAGATGAGAGTGCGTCTATCTATTGGATCAATATGTCTCATCACGGTTCACTCTCTTTGCTTGCGAGAATCTTCTGGCCATAGTTTTGTATTTCTCGATACTTCCATCAACTGTATAGATCCATTTCGAAGTCACCATATATTTTCCTTCTGGTCTCGAAACGATGTCTCATACTGGTATTCTTTTGTTTATGGAATTTTTTCCATACTTGTTCATATATTACTTCTCCATGACAAGGAGTCTCACAGTCAAAGGAGTGGCTCATGGCTGAAGGGTAACTTTGAAAAACTCTTTTTCTTTCTCAATATGTCCCTTGAGGGACTTGTATGATTCTCTACCTTATTGCAGAGTTTTTTTTTACACTAGGAAGGCCTTTTAAGCCCTCCTGTAATATATCTGGTTATATCAACTGGAGCAGATGAATTTGTTGAAATACTGTTTGTCTTCATGTGAACTGCTGAAGGTATTATATCTTCCTTCTTTTTATTTTGTTTTGACTCCCTCTAAGTCAAGTAACTCTCTCTAAAGTTTGAAGGATGGAAGTCTTCTTTTATTGCTTGTTATATCTTTTATGTCTTATTGACCATCATAATAATCAATCAAATAAGGTTTGGAATCCCTTACTAGGGATAATGGTCCAAGTTTTGAGGGCTCCCATACTGGAGATCAAACAATTTACTTGGGTTTGTAGTAATTTTTAGTTCTATGTTTGGTTTAGAGGAATTACTTCTCCTCTCTCTTATCTTCATTCTTTTGAGGTGGGTTTGGAACAATGTTAGCAGTGGAAGCATATTGTCTTCCCTTCTACCAGGTTGGTAAATTTATTGCATAGTGCCCATATTTTTCACATTTGAAGCAATGAATTTCTGAAACATCTCTTCTTTGATTATGACCTAAGGTTAATGAAGACTTCTCATCTATGATTTTTTGTTTGAAGTTTCTTTTGAATTTTCCTCCTTTCTTTTTATGAAGTGCAAGATCATTATTTTCATCAGGGGAGTCTTTCACTCCTCTATTTCTAAGTTCAAGTTCTTCTTGAGTATAGTTTGTCCACAGACGATCAAAGGTTGGTATAATTTCCTTTCCATTGATACTTTGAAGAAAAGGCTCCCAGTTTTTTGGAAGGTTGTTGAGAGTGGATAAGACAAGTTCTCTGTCGGACATGATTTATCCAATGGCTTCTAGTTGTTATTTAATATCTAATATATTCATAAAGAAGATAGAAAATGTATCACCTTTCTTCATCTTGGTACTTTGAAGCTGGATCTTCAAGGTAAGAGCTATGAGAGTGTTGTCACTTTCAAACATTTCTTTTAATGCTTCATACATTTCATAATATGTCTTCAGGTTGGCAATACGAGGCAAGAGATGATCTCTTACTGAGTAGATGATTATTTTTCTTGCCTTGACACCTTCTTCCTTCCTTATATTCTTCTCTTCATCGATAGTTGTATCTGGTAAAGTTTTTGTTACCACATTCAAAAGGCCATCTTATTCAAGTGTGACATGAAGTCTGGACTTCTAAGAGCTGAAGTTGCTTGCTCCATCAAGCCTATCTTCTACTAAAGTTTGATTCTTCATTTGTTCGGAATTCTTCTCAAACTCTCTCCAAGCGGATTTAGAAAACCTAATGGTTATGTTGGGCTTATCAATGCCAACAATTAACTTTGAGAGTGTCACAGGAATTCTTGTTGAGATGGACCATTTCTTCAAGAAGTTGTAGAAACCCTAAGAACAAGATTCTGTAGAAAATTTCGGCACCCTAGAAACCCTAGGGCCAAAACTCAAAATCATCAGAATTTTATTTTGAAGGTCTCTAGAGATGCGCTGAGGAAGTCCGTACAACTTGGTCCAAGTTTTGGCTTCAACATCCACTTGTAAAGTGCTGGAAAGACTAATTAAGTGAGGGCCATATGGATTTCTACAGAAACCCTAGAGGTCATAACGAACTAGAGAAGGAGGATGGTTTACCCTTTTAAATGCTTGTGTAGGGGTTCTTCAAGACCTATGCTCTTATACCATGTTGATTTTTCAATAGACCAGATTCAAGCATGAAGTTCATTCCATTTTTAACATTTTACTAAAACCATAACCTATTATGTTGCAGCAACCAAGATCACAAGAAGAAACATCATTCACAAGTACACAAGAAGTATCCTGGGAAACCCTTCTGAACAAGGGAAGAAAACCCAACCAAATCCTTTGCTATATTCTTAAAGAGAAAGACCTTCACCACCAAGAAAACCTAGAACACAAGAGGGTGCTTGAAAACCCTAGAATACTAACGCCCAAGAGAGGTGCACACTTGTCCTAAGAATATGTACTTGCTGAAATATCCAAACTCACACAAAAGATATGATTCCTCAATGGGGAATCTCCCTTTATTTATATTAGACTTGACCTGCCAACAAAAGTGTCTATTGGTACAAAAGGTTTGACCTCTCTAACTCACGATATAATTAATAATAACTAGATTAATCATCTTTACATTAATTATAAATTACATTAAGGCGGGGCCGATCTGTACCCTTTACATTACAATTAGGGTTATAGGAGGGTATGACTCTTGAACAATATAGAAAGGGATATCATACACCCACTAGTGCTCAGCCACTAGGGGAACATCCATAGGAATTTCCATATCTCTATCTCACTGCATTACACATGAGAACCATTCTCATTAGTGTTGAACCACTAGGATCATGTTCACATGTGCTCGCCCACAGGCACGTCCACTCAACAGATCTTCTTTCCCACGTCATTACATAGTAGATTTATCTGGATTTCATCAACTCAAATCTCTACTCAGAGGAGGCCAATACATCATCTTTATATTTCTTTCATGACGATTCACCCAGTTCTATGGGAATTCACATGTTCACCTTGTGCTCAGCCACATGCACGTCCAACTCAACATATCTCCTTTTTCACTATGCTACATAGGAGAATCATATAGAGTTCTTCTCAAATCTCTGTAAGGAGGATTCCATCACTACATTCCAATTCTGTCTCAGATAGGAACCACACACCCATCTTAGGGGCTCTCTCTCTAGTCGATTCAATCAATCTGTGTCCTGGAGAATGTCTCACGCAGCTGTAATCATCAACAAGTTACATTGTCACAAGGATGTAGAACCACCTAATGAAAAGAGGATGATCATGTACATTATCGCACTATTTACAAACCACTCACACTCATATCATGGGCCTCTTTATCTATAAATGACATATTGTGCCATGTTTTTACTTTACGAACTCAAATTCATCACCAGTTAACTAGTCAACATTTAGCTCATCTTGTTTTCTCTTGGCTATGGTTTCCTACCATATAAAAAAATGGCTTGAGTCATCGGGGGGTATAAAGTTTCTTAATTATCACAACACGCTGATAACTTCACATTGGGAAGTTATTCACAACACCAACTAGTCATCACCACGTCTCTCAACTTCCTACTATAGTTCTGAGATGAAATTTTTTGGACATGTTATTTCTAGCACATAGTCTCCACATAACCCTGATTCATTGTGTGTTAGTATTTACCTCCAACAATTGTACGAGTATACCATTGGTGTTCCTTCTCATATTGAACTTACTTAATTAGCGAGGATGACACACAATGTCGATAACATACATATATCAAAATATCTCATCCATATGTCCCAACCACATCATTTCCTATATGAGCCAAGGTTTCACAAGGTCCATAGTAATAGTCACATTATATAATGGATCCATTGATGCTTACTCCTCTTAGTGCACCACTAGATCCGAACCCGTCCTTCAAATTACTTAGTCCACAATAATAAAATATATCCTTTCCATATCTCTCTATTTCTACTATATGTCTCTTGATTACCATCGATTATGCAACTCACTTCTATTTCCTTCCAAATCCAGGAAACTACTCAAATGTACCATTGAAAATTTCACTAGCTTTCAATATTATCTAACCACCACAATATTTATTTTCATGTGTCTACAACCAACGCTTCAACACTACTTCACATCTACCCTATCTCATTATTATCACTTTACCTCACCTTTGGATTACTAGGAGTCAATCCTAGTGCTTACAACCAACCTTTTGTATGGATTCATTTTTAAACTAGGAGGAAAGTGGGGATGCTTTGAAACTAAACCGGGATGAGATGGTGTAGATCACCCAAGCAAAGAGGATGCACCATCATAATTCAAGCTGGGCATCCTCCCCAATGAGGATGCACCCACCAATCCAACAACATTTAGCTCAATGAATGAGATTTTCATCTAGGGAATCATCCCTAAGTAGGATGCACCAACCATTCTAATTGTGTCCATCTCAACATCTAGTCCTTGAGGGGATGTTTCTCATTTTTAGTTATTGTTTGTTGAGTGACTTATGTGTAAATCATGTAGTTAGGAAGTAGTTGCATATTTCCAACCCTCGGGCTACATGTAGTAGATTTTTTATCGTTTTTTTCTCATCCCTTGGGTTGTGTGCATCTTGAGTGGATCTACTTCTTTCCTACATAAAGGATAGTTGGCCAAATTAATAAATTCAACCATTTTTCCTTGAGGTTCTTATATTTTATTATTGACCTTGTTATTGTGTTTGTTTCTGAATTAATTGTCTCTCTAGGATAGTGTCTTTCACCTCTTAGCTAGGGTTTTTCAGTTTGAGAGGTCAAATATACATCTCATTCATCAATGTAAATAACATCATATGGGCATGTTCACCAAAGGTGGGATGGATATAATAGATAATAAAGATAAATGGGAAGGCATTTGCAATGATTGAGGCACAATGATAATAGGTTGAAAATAATAGAGATGATGAGAGTGATGTGAATGAATTAAACTTTATTTGAAAATGAAGTTCCATACTTTTCATTTTTTAATGACTTTTTCATGTATTAACTCATAACTAGTAGACTATTTTAATTATTAATTATTAATTTAATTGAAACTATTGAAGGTTAATTGATATATTATCTCTGGTTGGGATGTGGATTTTGTGAATATTTTTTCCACAATAAACAGGTTGTAGTGTTTGAAATGAAGGTGAGGAAGTTGGTAAAAATGACTTCAATGGTCATTCTGTATATATACCCAATGTAGTAATTCAATCTTCACAATTTGGAAATCGAAATTCACAATTTCGTAATCAAAATTCATGCTTATGAAATCAAAATTGACATTTTTGAAATCAAAATTCACACTTTCACAATCGAAATTCCCAATTTCGATTTAACCAATGTTCACACATTTGAAATCCAATATTGCACTTTAAAAACACCGATATTCACACTTTCAAAAACAAAATTTACAATTTTCTTCATTAAGTGGATTGTTAAATCTAAAAACTCTTACATATGGGAAGTGCTCCTTCAAAAACACTTGCCCCTTTAAAGAGATATTTATCCATTATAAGGATTTAAACAAGGTTATATAGTAAACCTATAAGAAATAGACAAGCCCTTATGAACACTTATAAGATGACACTAATATTTTTGTATCAAAACCTTTAGTCTTAATTTCTATCTCTAAACCACCTATATCTTGACATAACCATTTTAATTAGGAATTTCAATGAGAGCCTTCTCACCTCATTACAATCTATTCCAACATTGTATCAAGAAAATCTCATTAACCACTAATGAAATTCAAACTAGTTATAAGAAAATGATAGGTAAAAATCCAAACTAGTTATAAGAAAATGATGAATAAACTATAATGAAAGAATTTCATCAACCATACATAAAATTTAACTACTACTTAAATTATATTTTAATAAATAGATACAATTTTCTTAAATTTGTACTTAAACTTAACATTAACTCCTTTTAACACTTTCCCAATACTTTCCCAATGACCTAAGATCATATAATATCTAGTAGCAAAACTACAAAAGAGGGATTTAGCATTTATGTCTATCGAGTAATGGCAATACTTAACCACCATTTCTCTCATTGGGATAAAATATTGCATTTATGTATCAAGTTGTATGGAGTGAGAAGATATGCGGGTATGAAATTGGAGATTTAAATTTGTATTTTTTTTTCCTTATGTTATCATTTAATATGGAGAATAGGCATTTATAAATCTTTTTCAAATTATTTTTTTAATGTTGTAAAATATTAAATTTATAAAAAAATTAAATTATTTTTTAATATCTTATTAGTCCTTGCCGTAGGCATAGTGGGACTATAGCGATCGATAATTCGTTGTACATATTAGTTTATCCTTTGACTCGAAATATTTGCACAATACCTATTGTTGGAGCTATGGAATTAAACACATATATTTTTAAATAATAAAAAGTACCATATATGTACAGATCTGATTGGATAAGAGATTGGAGGTCTTATTGCCGGCTTCGCTATTCCCAATGTTTTATATGGAAACATATCCAAACTTTTTCTCATATAGATTATTTTTTAATCATATATTTTTCCTCTATATTGCTTGAAGGTGGATTAATGCTGGCATTAGTTCGAATGTTTGTATTAGCATTTTTTGCTAGCTGAATATATCCGTAAGTTTTGATATGTACTAAGCATATTGAAATGTTTTGATATCCAAGATTTATAGTGATTGAGAATTCCAAAGTTTATAGCGTCTTTGCCAGATGTATTTTTGTTGAAATGTATTGACACTTATTCTGAGATGCCTCAATAGGCCTGACAACTTAAATGTTTACATGACGCGATGTCCTCCAACATCCCTGACAACCTAAATGTTTTCATACCGCGAGGTCCTTAGACAGCCTAACATCCTTAAATGTTTATGTAAATACGCTTCTCGGAGTACATTTTTCCTCGAAATTTTCTATACAGTTACAGTGAATTTGCACAGTCTTGTTTGTCCACCACTAGTTCAATATACATTGTATGTTTCATCCTTTTTCTTCCTTTGCAATGCAATTTCATAATCATTGAAGCTACATACATTTATTACTCGTTTGGTGAGTGCTTCTTCTTCGTTGGTTTTCCAGTTACTGCTTGTTGTTGTTTCTCTCACGATTCAACCCAGGCTTCTACATTTCATCGTTTCAGAGTAAGTTTCATTGCCATAGTTTCATTTTGTATTCCATGTTTGTTTTTCAGTGTATGCAGTTTGCAAGTAAGAATGTTTGCTTATTTGTAGTCGCATGCTCCTTGTATGTTTTTGATTCCTTCTGTGCTTGGGGTGTAGTTTCGTAATCGTTGGAGATACATATGTTGTTTGCTGGCTCGACGGTTCTTGCTGGTTCATTGGTTAGTGGGTTGTTGGTTCTATTTGTTTGTCTTGGGTTTGCGCTTTGGGGCCTTGGGGGTGCAGTTCAACATGTTCTTGCTTTCTTGCTGGTTTGGTGGTTGTTGTTTTATTTTGTTTGATTCGGCCTTGCAGGGTTGGGGTCCAACGACGGTGGTTGAAGATTTTCTTTTTTCTTTTTTTTTTGGATTATTGTTGTTTTTTGGGGTGCTTTACGGTGTTCAGCTCCTGCACCCACAAGTCGACATGCAGTTGCGTTATTTTCCCTGTCTGTCGAGGCCAATATCTGTTATTCAGTGAGATTTTTCTGGTGCTTCAATGTTGGCATGAAAGAAAATAGTTGCATGCAAAATTGTTCGAGGATTACATGTGAAATTGCAATATCCATTGTTTTTTTGTTGGAATAAAGCATATGTATGTAGGCTACATTTATAAACCATGTATGGTCAGATGTGTCGATATGACATTACATGTTCTTTCTCCTCTACATAGCTTGGTGTGTGCACAATACAATTTGTGTTGTGCTTGAGATATGATATGTGCAACAAAGATTCTGCAAGATTATATTTGGATGTCTGGAAGCATGTATGGGTGGTTTTCCATGGAAAATTGAAAACTTGTATTGTGGGCACAATAGTTCATGTAGAGGATAAAGACCATGTATTTCCATCAGTGGAAGCATATCTGGATAAATTGCCTTGGGAAACCATAAATTGTTTAGCTACGACCATGCAATTGCGTGATATTTTATGCCTTGTAATATATTTTAGGCAGGGAAATTTTTTTTACACGTTTGCAGCCATGGATAGAGAAGCGCAAAGGTTCATGTTTCTGCCTTTCTAGATTGTTCGTTGAGTCTATTTTATTGTATGTACATATTTCTTGTTCTCCGATGAATACAAGCTTCCAATGATGTTCATTGTATTTTGTGTGTTCCCACATTCAAACAAACAGAATAGCTGAAGAAAACGAGGGAGTCTTCACTGCATCGGTTGAAGAGGATATAGAAAGGTGCATGCTTGTACTATTGTTTCATATTGCGTTGTTTTCTATTTCATTTATGGTTTGTATATGTGTTCAACTAGTTTATTATATGTACATGTTGCGTGCCTTCCTACATGGTAAGTTATCTTCGTTACATGCCTCCCTACATACTAACTTGCTTCGCTCGCTATGTTTTCACTGCATTCGTACATTTAAACAAACAAAATACCTGGAGATGGCGATGGGCTCTTTTGTGGGTAAATAACCCTCTTTCTTTTTCTTTTGCATGTTTGTCTTCATTATAAGTTATATTCAATACATGCCTTCTTGCATACTAAGCTAGTTCATGTCAGTTGTGTTTTTGTTGCGTTGCTGCATTTAAACAAACAAAATGGCTGGACAGGACGATGGACTCTTTGGCGGGTAAATAGACTTGTTTCTATTTCTTTTAGATGTCTGTCTTCATACTAACTTGCCTTCATGTCCATTGCATATTCAACGTTGTTTCCTTGGAAAAAATAGGTTTCTTGGATAGGGAGATGAATTGTTATGTGCAACAACAGAGGGTTCTGTGGTATAATCTTCTAAAAGGTATACCAAGTGTGATGGTAAATTAAATATACAAATTGGGTGGCAGAATATAATATTAGACTTGAAAACGATGACTTGGCAGTAATGAGCCTTTCTACCCTCCCTATTTCTACTTTTTCCAAATTTTATTATCCCTTTTGTTTTCTAATTCATCTGCTTAGTGTGCTTTTCAAAAATTCCTTCCACTAGCATATTTGGGCCATTTTGCGACGAATGTTTCAACGCTATTGCAACATTATGTCGTTGATATGGCGATGAATCTGGAGTCTCTGAAACGTCGATTTATGTGACGCGGCATTTTCGAAGAACTTGAACAAACATTGAAAAAGCGACAATATAGGCAAACAATGTGAAACCAACATTTCATCTAAATTGCAACAACAACGTTTATAGAAAAACCAACGCATCAATAGAAGTTGTCGTCACATATGCAATGGAAAATTTCTGTTGTTTATATACCTAAACCGTCGCATCAATAGAAGTTGTCGTCGCCTATGTGATGACAACTTTTTGTTGTTTATATAGCTAAATCGACGCATCAATAGAAGTTGTCATCGCCTGTGAGACGACAAATTTTCGTTGTTTATATAGCTAAACCATTGCATCAATAGAAATTGTCGTCGCAGGCGGCGACAACTTTTCGTTGTTTATATAGAAAAACTGTCGCATCAATAGAAGTGTTCGTTGCCTATGCGACGACAACTTTTCGTTGTTTATATAGAAAAACTGTCACATCAATAAAAGATGTCGTCGGATATGCGACGACAAATTTTTGTTTTTTATATTTCTAAACCGTCACATCAATAGAAGTTTTCGTCACATAGGCGATGAACAAAATTTATTTAGAAAAATAAAAATAAAAATTTGGGCATCAATTTTGATATTCATATTAATATTACCATTTTAATATTAATATTACCATAATAGACTTAAGACTAGTCTATTATATGAAAGTTCACAATCATTCACATGATAAGTTTCAAAGGCATAACTAAAATATGTTTCTCTCTTTAATAAAGATTATTGGTTAAATATCAATCAAACTCATTCATAGTATCCCTAAGACAAATTCCTCTTACCAGACATCTACAACGCCGTGGATCAAAGGTATCTTCACTTTTAAACATGACAATCCTTAGGAACAAGTTTAATACATTTAAACCCATATACACTAAATAAAAGTAAGGATCATCAATCTATCAACCTCTTAACCTTCTAGGTAAACAACACATCAATCAATAGGCCATTGAACATGTGAATCAATAATGCATAACATTTATACATGTCAAAACCTCCAAAGGGTGGACACCATTAAGTCTTGATGCTAATACCAATGAATGATCAAATATAAGAACTTACATCAATATTAGAC
>ML780398.1:287967-325290 GCA_009831015.1 Picea engelmannii
GAATCAATAATGCATAACATTTATACATGTCAAAACCTCCAAAGGGTGGACACCATTAAGTCTTGATGCTAATACCAATGAATGATCAAATATAAGAACTTACATCAATATTAGACATCTTCATACTGGTTACAAAATAATCTATAATCAACAACTTCATATAGTTATGAATATGAAGGAAAAAACTAGTTTCACTTATTCAAGAATAATCGGTTATGTTAATATGGCATCAAAAACACTATAATTCACTATGATTTATCCCTTACAGGTCCCTATTGCCCGTCTCTAGTATTAATATTTTAGGTTGTAATTTTAATATTAATATTAATATTACCATATCCTCCAAGTGGAACATGGTTTCTCCTACAATTCCTTGGATAATGGGGATAGGTCTCAATGCCTTGATAATGTGCATGAGAGGACAATAAATCCCTTAGGCTTTAAATGAATCTTTCGGGGACCTACAAGAGCCATGGACAATGCCACAAACCACAAAACATGCCCTATATAAGATATCATTATCATTAGAGTGGTATGTGGATTCCATTTGAAGGTTTTATGCATTAGGGATGGGTACTAGAGCCTTGACCATGGTTGGGTCAGAAGTCAAGGGAATTAGAACCTAAGTTAATATTCTTGATCTAATAGGTCATGATCAAGGCCTCAAACTACAACATAGTTCCTTTAAAGTGAATCATTGTCATATAAGTAGGATATGGGTATAATAATGCGTTTTTTCATAGTAGGAATGGGTCTCAAGGAATTTACCATAACAAAGGGAGGACAATAAGGGCCTTATTCCATAAATGGATTTGTAAGGCTCAATATCCATGAACATCACCTTCAAAATAATCCCTTTAGAGGAAATATTTGGCCTCCAAGTTGAATATTTGTACCATTATGAAATATTTTGCACTAGGGACATGTGCATTAAGTAATTAACCATGGTCAAGCGAGGAAAATAAGGCCGTTGGTTCATTTATGAATCCTTTAGGGATTAAGGGACATAATCAATTCCCTAAACCACATAACATGTTGTCTATAGGGAATTATGAACCTTTGAGTGAGATATGGGTATTGTTATAATATTTTGTGTATCAAAGATGGCTATGAAGAACTTTGTTGTACTTGTTTAGAATCTCATTACTTGTATTATATACTACAAAAAGTGAGCCTAGCTACCATAGGGAATCCCCCTTGACTTGGGTCTACCCTTTGTTTAAAGTGCAAAGGAGAGTTGGTGAGGTGACAATGGCCAACATCCTAGTTCCACAAATCTTTATCTAGGTGTTGGACTTTACATTTTGGGTATGATATTGTGTGGAAACATTTTTCCACCATTGTCGAGGATAAAGTTTGTTTCCTAGAAAACATCAGTAGATTAGCTACACCTTTTGGATGAGGGTGCACTCTTGAAGATCTATTCTCATCTTGACGACTCCATTGAGGGAATATGTTTTTTTCTCTTTGCATATTTAAGACTTGTTGTTTGTTGGTGAAGAAAACAACAATTGAAGACATCAAAGATTCACCTTGGTGAATCCACTCATCTCTATTTGGAAAGTATGAAGGTATATCTTGTAGATTTTATTTTCAAATTTGGTATTTCATGTTGAAGAGTTTTAAAGAATAATGGATCCTTGGGAATTTCATGAGTATATCATGGTCTAGATGTAGAAAAAATTCAAGGGTACCCAAACCATTATTCTGGACCAAAATGGTTAGAACAACTTCCAAAGTTTAATGGTGATGCCCATTGTGTTATTCATCATGTTGTATCATTATTGCAATATGCTTCAGAAATCAATGTAATACATGATGATCTATTAATGAATCTATTTGTACATTATTTGGAAGGAGAACAAAAGTCTTGAGTAAAATATTGTAGTGGTCCTAGGAGATTTGATCTTTTGCATATTTTTTCAAAATCTTCTTCAAATGTTGGGGTCCTCACTTAAAAAAGTTTGAAGATGTTATTGCAACTCTACAAGAAAATGAAGAAGAATCCCAAGCCTCCAAGCATTAATACCAAGAGCTTAAAGAGAATGATGACGAAGAAGATCAAGATCCACCTCTTAATCCCATACATGAATATTTCAATGAAGATATTGAAGATTGAGCTCAAAGTCCTATTGAAGGCCAAAGACATGAAGATGAAAGTGAAGATGAAGAAGCATGCATATCCATTGAAGATAAATAGGTCATTGAAAAAACTTGTCACAAGTCCAACCATGAAGATTAAGAGCATGAGAAAGAATCTCTTTCATCCACTTCATGAATTCATGAAAAAGAAGTTTGGGTAAGCTATGATTTTATTCAAAATTCTAAAATTAATGACACATCTATTGAGGGTTTTGAAGAAAATTTATATTCAAATTTATTTTCTTCTACGTCTAATGAAGACATGGGAAGCCAAGAACATGATATACATTTTTAAAATTTGTATTATGATTTGGATAGATGCTATTGGGAATTCTTAGGAGATCCAATTTATGATGCATCTAGAAAAGGGAGTGTAGATTTTGAGTTTATTGGGCAGCGTAGTATAAGAGAATCAAGTTCAAATAATCTTCATGAAAATTTAGAAATTTCTATAACATATTTCCAGTAATGTTCACATGCACATAATTCATAAAATTTCAATTTTAATGGACTATTTAGCATAGAAAATTTCTAGCCACTTTCATCTTTTGAAAATGATGAAGTTTAATGTAAAATACAAGCTAGAAATAATGTTTTTCATGCTGGAAATCATATGGGACAACAAGATACACATGTAGAAATATCTTATAGAAATTTTCAGCCATCACATATAGACTAGCAAGCCATTACATGCACTGATAAATTAATTTCTAGATCTAGGAATGCATTTTGTAACTTGTTTTCATACTCTTCCAAAGATAGTGTTGTAACGAAGAAGCCTAGAATTTCAGATCTTGAGGATAGTGAAGAGAATGCTCCTATTTTTTATGATGTAATTTATCGTCAAGATGAATATTCCATCCCTATCCAACTTTTGATAAAGAATGTTGTAAAGGGTGCATGCCATCCTGGGTATGATTTTGATGGTCTTCGTGATGATTTTCAAGTGTTCAACGAAGCATCCATGAAGATTCCAACTTTGTTGTACATGATGATGAATGTCTTCCTATTTGGGTTCATAGCGAAATATAAGGGAAGGACTATTTATGTAAAAAAACAACTTGGGTAGTTCCATTGGTTGTATGATTACACTTAGCTCTTGCATTTTTCTCATGTAGAGTAGGAGTAGGAGGAGGCTAATTACTCTACCCTCTTGTAACTTCCCACCTCTTGTACATCCTATGGGGTGATGTGTGTCCTTAGAATTTTTTTTCATATAGGAAATGGAAATTTTTGTTCATAATGCAAAGCATTATTTTCCATCTCCATTCAAGTCTCATCAACACCATTAGACCGTGTTTTTTCAACGAATTTTTCCATCTTTTCTTAGGTCCAATCATTGCTATTTGTTTTTTTTTCTCTATTGTATTTTCCATCTCTGCTAAGGCCACATCATCAATATTGATGAATATCTCATCATCAGTGTCATGTTCAACATGGAGGGTGATAGATATACATGATGACAATATCATAAAATAATAACTAGTACTACCAATAGGGATAATCAGATTCAAATTAAATAGTTGAATATGTTTACCATACCCAAACTTATTGTCTGAATATCACTGATAGAAAGGCCATCATTTTCTTCTCAATGAAAGGAAGTGTAGAAATACTTTCATAAAACATAGGTGGCATAACAAACTAACAACATCTACTTGACAAGATAAATGAAATAATGCTAACAAGACCAAAAAAGTTAACATAATACACAAGGAACAAATGTAATGATGCTAGCTTAACATGATGAAATTCATAATGTCAACATGACATGAACATTGATTATATGAAATAGGGCTCCTAGAAATGCATACAAATAACACAAATCCATGAACATACAGGAAGTAGAGAAAATAACACAATTCAGGGGAAAACTTACCACATCATTTGCTCTTCACTCAAGATCCTTTGTATTGGACATGTTGCAGATTACTTCATTAGAATCATGCTCTGCATGAATAACATAAAATTTATAATAATTACAAGGAAAACACCAATTAGTGGATGTTTTTGTGGAACCATTTCTCCCTTCTCCATTTTTAGTGCGGGTTTCTAGCAAAGGTAGGAAACCTGAGGTTTTTGCAGAATTTTTTTTATCGATACACCTAAACTGTTATGTTGCACTAGGTTTCTAGCAAAGGCACACAACCAGATGTTTTGGCAGAAGTTTTTTTTATTGATGCACCTAAATTATTATGTTTTATCGGTGCCCTTTAATATATAAATCATTGGTGATCCACGACTACAAGTGCATTGGAGCAACAACATGTCAAAAATACATCAGTTCTAAACATTGGTCAAGACACATTGATGATCCGCATTGGTCTAGGTGCACCAATGATTCTATACCAATGTGCACCCAAGTGTAAAAAAACACAAAATACAGTAGTGCTCCACTTTGGTTCCAAAAGATTTGTGCTCCTTGACCCATGTGCACTAGAGTGCTAATAGCCCAAAAATACATCAGTGCTTCACTTCTGTATTGGTATATTATTTCTCCTATTTGGTATGGGTGAACCAATGCTCCTATACAGTGTAGGTGCATCAATGCTCTTCTTTAGGTATGGGTGCATTAGTGCTCCTAATACACCAAATCACTGAACAATAATGTCCCTAATTCTTGAGACTAAGAAATAAAGAAATTATATTGATGTCCACAATATACCAACAACACCAAGAAAAGCTACACAAAATTAAGTAAGAAATACAACTTATAGTTTCATGCTTTTCATCGATTTGGTCACATGTAATTAAACTTTCCCAAAATTCAACCCTAATTGTTACTCGAATACTAGTTCTTTGCTAAATACAAATTCAATTCCCAATGATCATATTTCCCCCTTCCCACCTATAAATAGGAATACAGAAAACTGGAATTGCTATGGACCACTCCCCCTCCAAATTCTTCCTTACTACCATCTTAATATGTCAGTGCAATATTTTCCACGGAACAGATAGTGGGACATTTTTCTTCCTACACAAATCCAATAAGGTTATTACCCTCCTATGCATAAATGCCTTCATATACCTCTTTGTTCAATATTTCACATTGTAAAAAAGGGATGCCTGCTTCATTACATAAAGTTTAAGAACTTTGTTATCAAAGGTTGACATATCCACAAACTATGCTAACTGGATACATAGAATGAAAACATCTTGTATGATATTTCCATCTTCACCTCTAGATCAGAGATAGGTTCTAAAATTTATTTTGGGATTCTAAAGTGGACTGGAAGTCACTAAGATCTCTTCTTAAACATAAAACACCATGTCCATGACACAATGAAAAGACATAATGAAAATAATGGTAATTCTCTTTGTCATGTGAGACACAATGAAACATGTCACAAGACTTTCAAAGTTGCATATATCATGTCACAAGATTTTGGAAGTTGCATCATTAAGAGAAGCTAAAATTATCATTAAGTGTATAACAAAATTACATTCACAGATATATACAAGCCATAGAAATAGCCTTGTGTATATTATCAGCTATATAATGTGCATCTAACTGTCTTATAAAATTATTACATGACATCATGAATTTCGTTTAGTCTTTTTTTTTTCTTTCCAGTGCTTAAGAAAATCAATGTCCATGTCCTCCTTTACTGGGTGATCTTCAGTGGGTGATGTTGTTTCAGTACTTTCACACCGAGTACGTATGGTCTCATACCCACGGCATGGATGCTTCTGTGAGGGGCCATCACCTAAAAATATAAAAAATATTGAATTGGATGCTTCTGTGAGGGGCCATCACCTAAAAATATAAAAAATATTGAATTTGTATGGCCAATTTTTAAATATCATTGAAGTAGTTCATTAATATTAAAAAAAAACTCTGCAATGTAATTAGTTACCTGGTCCTCTAGTCGGCACCGTTGGAATGGTTGCCAACCTGTTCACCTGATCTTCAAGTCGAGGATGATCATCTATGAAATTCTCTACCATTGAAACATCAAAATTTATAAGTAGAAATTTATTAAGTATATGATTAATATATAGACATTTTACCATCGTGGGCCTCATTCACAAGAACATCTTAGGGTTGCACCTCACTGGGATGGGGCTGCTGGGGAGCACCATGATCTTTTGGCTTTGTTTCACTATCAACTCTCTGTTGCTCAGTACTAATGATAAAGTTGATAGTGCTTCTCCCCTGATTAAAACAAAGTAAGACATTAAATTATGGACGATATCAAACATTTACGTATTTTATAAGTAACGAAAGGTTAATGTGGACTGATTTTTATTTACCTTATCCAGCAAATTGGATCTTGGGGCCTACCCCATGCTTTTCCTTTGATCAACCATGTCTTTATAACCGTACTTGTAACCAAGTTGGAGGTCTTTCTCTGTGGTTCTAGTTCCGAAGTCATCACCCTGCATTGCACAAGGGTATGGTCTTTTAATGTTTTTGGCTGCAATTACCTTAAAGTTGTAAGGTGATACAATTAATATTCTTAAGATGTTTGGGTACTTACGATTCGTGATTGTGACCTCAAATAGCCGCCCAGGCCTAGTTTGTGTTGGACATGTTTGGAAATCCTTTCTTTGGTTGCCTTCGAAGTGTCAGGAAACCTATCATCAAAATTTTCAAGTATGTTATATATAACCACACTTTTATTTAGATCTAAAGAAACATAAAGCTAGTATTGAATTCAAAAAATTGTAATTTACCTTGGTGTACCAGTTATTTGTTCTCCTGATTTTCTCAAAATCTTCTCTTTTTCATCATCAATGATCGCCTTCCACTCTCTCTCTGGAATTGAGGGAGGATTCTCATACCTAGGATTTCTTGTCAAGCTTTGTCTATAAACATCCCGGGTATATTTTAAATATTCACCGGCTGTATATGTGACCGCTTTTGTATTGAACATGTCTACACCAAAGAGGCCTTCAAGATAATCCATAAGTTACTTTTTGAGGTTGGAATTCTGGCAATTCCACCTCATTCATAACGTTGCCCCCAAAATAGATAAGGCCTTGCTCTCTACGTGCCTATAAAAAAGGTTGTTTCCTACACAAAAAAATATATGATCATTGATTTAAAATTAATAATCTAGACGATTTTTATATGAGGACAACATTAAACGATTAAAATATGAATTAAAACTACTTGGGAGTCTTGACTATTTTAATGGAAGTCCATTATCGTCGACCAAAAATGTGCACTGAAGGGTCCCCGTGCTTGTCACATGTCTAGCTCTAGGAAATGCATCCATCTCAACCACATCACTATGATCCTCATCTCTACCACCCTCTCTAGACTCTGATTGAGGTGTGGATGCCTATCGGTGCATGTCATGGATCCTATCTAAATGAGGTGTGGATGATGGAGAAGTAAATAGTGATCTGGCAGTTGTATGACCACCCGCATAAGGACTCTGTAGCATCTCTGTATCGCCACTACTACCAACCCCAGGCTGAATAGGCTCCAAATATTCCTTTAAAAAAAAGAAAATGTTTTTTCGTGAGATAATGTAAAATTTAAAGAAAAAAGTATCATAATTGAACATATGAGTGCATTAAACAAAAAAAAAATTAACTTATGGTTATTACCTTATATGTGTTAAGTTGTGACATAAGGAGCTTGATCCTTTCTTTGACGTCTGGATTTTGTTCTGGATGATCCAACAAGCTAAATAGTTCCTTGTTAGCTTTAATGATTTATTTATTTATTGAGACCATCGGATTAGTGCAAGAATAAAACCCCTCCTCATCGACGAAATCATGGTCCACGTGGCCTACTGACTACATATAATTTCAGCAAAAACAGTGTTATTTCAATAAAATTATCTAAGCAAATATTAAAAACAACGTAAAATGAAAGTGGAAATTGATAATCATTTACATGTTCTGCGGCTGGCCCTTTTCCATGATCATCCTGCCACATTATAATATAATTAGAACCCCCACATATTTAAAAAATTGTTAATGATAACAAAATAACAATGTTAACGATAATATTTACAACAATGTTAAAGATAATAAAAAAATATAATGCAATAAGTAGAGGTTTCTTAAAGAGGTGTTGCATAAGAACCTGCATACTATTAGTTAATGTGTCTATTTGATTCAAATGGTAATCCACTAATAACTCTTCCCCGAGAGCTATCTTTTTTATTGCACACAAGACTACTCGATTCTCTTGATGTCCCTCAAATACAGAATTTCGTTATTTGTTTGTTGTCCCGGGTCATGTGTTGTTTATAAACACTGCGATATTGTCGGAAGCTTTAGGCCTTCCATCAATATAGATAGTCACTCCCTTATTTTTATCCTTGTTTATTAGTTGTATATAATTTGCGACGAGTGCATATCTCAGCATACTTCGCATGTACCGGACCAACCGCATCCAATCGTTATAATTGTAACATGGTCCGACATAGTCCATCAATTCAATTACTATATTGTATTTTACAATTATTCCATCCATGGAAAATAACCCCAAGCCATGCAGGGAGGATGGTGCAATGTGATATGTCCTATTGTTGACAATGAAGTCAACATCTATAGGAGGTAGTTCCTTAGGTACCCATTGCTTCACCAGATGCTTATACCTGAGTGGAACATCTATGTCTCCTATGCTCTCATCATTATAAGAGCATGATCCTCCTCCGGCAAGAAAAAATTTCATGCATCTACAAAATTTTATTCTGACTTTTTCACCTTTGGTCCTTGTTTTCTTATCATATCTACTAAATGCAGTCACATTTCCAGACTCTATTTGTCCTAAGCTTTCCTCACTCGACGAAGAAATATCTGACAGGTACCTGTTTGGTTGTACCTTTAGTTGCATGTGCACGTGTTGTTAGTTAGTAGTCCATCATCATATTCATAGTTCTAAATAAATTTTTTATATAAGATCCATAGGAATTGAGCAGATTTGTCATTTTAAATATTTCCAATGCAAGAACTTTCTTAGAAACATGGTACCTAGAATTAAGCCTAATGCATAATAGTTTAGGTTTGGATGCCTTGGTGGGCCTAGGGTTCCATGGCTTAAGTTCGTTAGACACTTGACACTTGCTAGAAGAATATTGCATCAGATTGTTGCCCGCATGAGGAATACAACCACATCCACTCTCATGTTTATCCATGGTAGGATGCATCAAGTCCACAAAGGTATGACTAGTCTATGATAGTTGGATATTATGTGGACTAATGATTAAATGTATAATGAGATCCATCTCGGGAACCCTTAAACATGGTTGGCTCATTAAACACAAGGTCCAATTAAATTCCACCACATGGAAATGCAACATCAACATGAATGAACTTGGTCCAATTAAATTCCACCACATGGAAATGCAACATCAACATGAATGAACTTGGAAGGACTAGTAGTGGCTCTAGAGTGTGCCACATGGGACCACTACACATTTTAAAAGCAAAGTTAGAAGACACCCTTATCAAAAAAATTCCAAGTACTTTGGAGAATTGGACTCAAACGAGATTTCACTAGGCTCTAATAATACTTAAGATCCATAGGAATTGAGCAGATTTGTCATTTCAAATATCTCCAATGCAAGAAATTTCTTAGAAACATGGTACCTAGACTTAATCCTAATGCATAATATTTTAGGTTTGGATGCCTTGGTGGGCCTGGGGTTCCATGGCTTAAGTTCGTTAGACACTTGACTCTTGCTAGAAGAATATTGCATCAGATTTTTGCTTGCATGAGGAATACAACCACATCCACTCTCATGTTTCTACATGGTACGAGTCTATGATAGTTGGATATGATGTGGACTAACGATTAAATGTCTAATGAGATCTGTCTCGGGAATCCTTATAGGATCCATGTCTTGTGTTCTAACACCTCCCATATAAGAAGAGCCATGTCTCGTGTACTAACACCTCCCATATAAGAAGAGCTATGCATAATATTTTAGGTTTGGATGCCTTGGTGGGCTTGGGGTTCCATGGCTTAAGTTCATTAGACACTTGACACTTTCTAGAAGAATATTGCATCATATTTTTGCATGCATGAGGAATACAATGACATCCACTCTCATTTTTCTCCATGGTAGGGAGCTCAAAAATGCTGCTAATCCGTTAGGTTTTTATGCTCTTAGGAGCAATTGGCCAAGAGTCCCCGAAATGGTTTGGGATGCGAATTTAATGGAGGAAAGTTCAAAAATATTTTAGAATCAATGATTGATTCTAGGCTTGTAGTTGATGAGAGTGTTGTAGAGTATAGGGACAAGATTTTTGGATTCTCTCATGGATTTGACCTTGTTGTTACTCTTGCTTTAGGTTTCTCTCAAAAATAGGGAGGCAACCTTGTTGAGGTTGTTGATTTAGTTCCCAGATGTTTTGAGATGCATGGGAGAGATGCCCATAATTATAGCTTGAATACAACCCCACTTGGGTTTTTTCTTATACCACAAGCTTGGTATTTTAGGATAAGCAGAATTTGTGTAGTTGTCTACATTTGTGATTTTGATAGATCTGATCCACTTGTATTGTCTTGTAGTAGATGTCATTATTTTTACATGATGTCCTGAACAATTCATGGTGTGGTGTCCAAATAATTTGATTTGTTATGTTGTCAGGCTTGAGGTATGATAGATTTTGGCAAGTTATTGACGATCCAAGGTTATGTTCCTTTAGTTTCACAAGTGGTCAGTGTTTCTAGGAGGTTTGAAACACTATGATATCATCTTGTGTTGTTGGCTACAATGACACTTCCAAAAATTATACAATCTATATTATAGCACAATTGAAGACTCTAGTGATCCAAGATGTGAAGTTTGATGAGAAAGTAAGGTCCTCTAGTTCATAGATATCTCCCTCACTGATTGAAATGAGTGAAGAGGTTGTTGTTCTATACATTGATTCAAAGGTAAAAGAAGAATCAAATATAGGTGTGTACAAGGTGAGGTTGGGGGTGGATATTCCTCATCATCTACTCTAGCACACAAAAATCCAACATGGCTTATCCAAACATTATAGGATGCAAAAAATCATGTAGGAGCGCCTATATCATCAATGAGGGTGAGTATACCTCCTAGGAGATATGTTAACCATATTGTATTAGATTCTTCCATTTGTGATCTTTACAATTGTTTTGAGGAGGTGATGTGTGATACTTTGTTGGATGAGTGTGATGTTTGGGGGTAGTTCCTTTCTAGGAGCCAATGGTTGATTTTTAGATGGCAATGTGTTCAAATTTGCATAAGGAAAGTTTGTTTGAGTTGCAAAGGGAGAAAAATGACTTTGGTGAAAACACTTTCCTCATAAAGAGGGTGTGTTTAGGGGTCATAGACCGACCATATACCCACCCTGATTCAAGGAGTGGAACACATTAGCTGTCCACTCCGGTTGGACAGGAAGGGTCGGAGAAGAGCAATCATTCTTAGGACTAAAAAGTCAGGCGGAAAAAGGGGAGAGCTCTCCATTCCTATCCCAGTTCTCTTGTAGCTAGATAGCCCAGAACTACAAGAATCCCCAAAATGGGATTTCAACTTAGCACTTTTTTGGAAGATTTTCTCTTTGGAGAGCACTGTATGATGAAAGTTGTGAGCTGTGTTTGGGAGGGAGTTATTGTCTATCATTGGCCTCTATGGTAGAATCAGTCAAGGAGGCCTGAGCGACGGTGGTTTACCCTATAGTAGATTTCAGTGGTTCGAGTCCACTTATCTCTAGCCTGTGATCGTAGCCAATACAATGGTATATGATAGCACACAATTATTCAGATCCGACAGTTTGATTTATGATTTATCATTCATGGACGTTGATAAGATATTTCCATTTAGTAGCACCTCAGGATGTCATAGCCTTTAATGATGAGGTTCAAACAAGGAAGGGATTATGGTGGATACCTAGGCACCCAGAGACAAGGAAGGGCGTGGTAAGCGATGAATGCTTCGGGGAGTTGAAAATGAGCATAGATTCAGAGATTCCCGAATAGGTTAACCTTTTTAACTACTACTTAATCCATGGGCAGGCAAGAGACAACTTGGTGAACTGAAACATCTTAGTAGCCAGAGGAATAGAAATCAAAAGCGATTCCCGTAGTAGCGACGATCGAAATGGGAGTAGCCTAAATCGTGGAAATGGGGTTGTGGGAGAGCACAATATAAGCTCTGTGTTGCTGGGCGAAGCGGTTGAGTCTTGCACCCTAAATGCTAAGAGTCTAGTAGCCAAAAGAATCATTGGGTTACGTTCTAACCCGAGTAGCATAGGGCAAGTGGAATCCCATGTGAATTAGGAAGGACCACCTTGCAAGGCTAAATACTCTTGGGTGACCGATAGCGAAGTAGTACCATGAGGGAAAGGTGAAAAGAACCCCCATCGGGGAGTGAAATAGAACATGAAATCGTAATCTCCCAAAAAGTGGGAGGAAAATGATATCTCTCATTGCATGCCTATTGAAGAATGAGCCAGCGAATTATAGGCAGTGTCTTGGTTAAGGGAACCCACTGGAGCCGTAGTGAGAGTGAGTCTTCATGGGGAAATTGTAACTACGTATGGACCCAAACCTGGGTGATCTATCCATGACCAGGATGAAGCTTGGGTGAAACTAAGTGGAGGTCCGAACTGATTGATGTTGAAAAATCAATGGATGAGTCACGGTTAGGGGTGAAATACCACTCGAACCCAAAGCTAGATGGTTCTCCCCGAAGTGCGTTGAGGCGCAACAGTTGACTGGACCATTTAGGGGTAAAGCATTGTTTCGGTATGGGCTATGAGAGTGGTACCAAATTGAGGCAAACCTTGAATACTAGATTGCCCCAATAAAATGGGTAAAGTTCAGCCAGTGAGATGATGGGGGATAAGCCTCATCACCGAGAGGGAAACAAGCCAGATCATTAGCTAAGGCCCCTAAATGACTGCTCAATGATGAAGGAAGTACGAGTGCAAAGACATCCAGGAGGTTTGCCTAGAAGCATCCAACCTTGAAAGAGTGCATAATAGCTCATTGATCGAGCACTCTTGCATCGAAGATGAACGGGACTAAGCGATCTGCCGAAGCTGTGGGATGTAAAAATACATCGGTAGGGAAGAGTTCCACCTTAGAGGGAAGCACCAGTGCGAGCAGGTGTGGATGAAGCGAAAGCGAGAATGCCGGCTTGAGTAATGCAAACATTGGTGAGAATCCAATGCCCTGAAAACCTAAGGGTTCCTTCGCAAGGTTCGTCCACAAAGGGTGAGTCAGGGCCTAAGATCAGGATGAAGGGCATAGTCGATGGACAACAGGTTAATATTCATGTACTGTGTCTTGTTGGTCTCGAGGGATGAAGGAGGCTAGGTTAGCTAAAAGATGGTTATCGGTTCAAGGACGCAAGGTGACCCTCTATACATTGATTCAAAGGTAAAAGGAGAATCAAATATAGGTGTGTACAAGGTGAGGTTGGGGGTGGATATTCCTCATCATCTACTCTAGCACAAAAAAATCCAATATGGCTTATCCAAACATTATAGGATGCACAAAATCATGTAGGAGTGCCCATATCATCAATGAGGGTGAGTATACCTCCTAGGAGATATGTTAACCATATTATATTAGATTCTTCCATTTGTGATCTTTACAATTGTTTTGAGGAGGTGATGTGTGATACTTTGTTGGATGAGTGTGATGTTTGGGGGGTAGTTCCTTTCTGCGAGCCAGTGGTTGATTTTGAGATTGCAACGTGTTCAAATTTGTAGAAGGAAAGATTGTTTGAGTTGCAAAGGGAGAAAAATGATGTTGGTGAAAACACTTTCCTCATAAAGAGGGTGTGTTTTCTTTCGAGGTTACTCTGAAATTGTTTGATTAAGTTGCAAAGGAAGCATAAAGATGTTGGTGAAAACACTTTCCTCATAAAGAGGGAGTGTTTTCTTTTGAGGTTACTCCAAAATTATGTTACACCATAATTAAGGGTGCTTCATGTGATGTGGGGTGCATGGTGTATTGATAACCCTTAGTTGATGTGATGGACATACACATTGGTGTTAGCTTTCCGATTGCTTGTAAGACCTTGTCTTGATGCATATGTGGCATTCTTCCTTGGAGCATTGGAGACCTACATGTCTAGTGGCTTTCTTCATGAGACAAAAATGGAGGTCGATTGCTTCCTTGGGATGATGGTTTTCCTTAGAGGAGGATAATTGGGCATCTTGGAGGAGGGAATTGAACCCTAGATGGCACGGGGACACTTGGTTTATTACATGGAGACTTGGCCTTGACTTGAGGACACTTGGGTTGAAAACCAATCATGTAAGTGGCATTGACCTAGACGTATACATGGCCTAAGAGGGAGTGTTGGAGAATTGGAGACCTTTGGAAGAGGAGTGTTACACACACCTCGTGGAGCGTTCAATGTTCAATCCTTGTTTGTTGGATGTGCTTCCCTTGGAGCTTGGCATGTGTGAGTTGGAGTTAGAGTGCTCCACATGTGGGGATATTTAGTAATTAGATAGATTTTTTGTTGTGGACTTGATCCACTTTATGATTTTTTTCTTCCTTGACTTTCATATAAATAAATTGAGAAGGTATTTTCATCACTGGTACTTCTTCACTCATAGAATCACATGCTTGCATTAGATATGTGAGACTAGGGTGAACTTGTCTTCTTATACTCTTCTTCATGTGTATTTGCTTTATGTTTGAATCCTCCTTAGAGTTTCTTGTCATAAGTAGTATTCACTTTTCTGTTCTGCATTACTTTTCTAATTCTAACAAAATCACAATGGAAACAAAATCTAAATAGAGAAAGGTCATCTCTTTAGTTGATAAAATTATGGAAAGTAAGAAATATTGAGAAAAAAAAGAAAAAAAAGAGCAGGGATCTTCATGGAGAAAAAAAAGAGCTAACCCTAACCCTAAATCGATTGGAGTCTTGTGATTTTGGGGACAAAGGCCATGAAATTACCATTTTCGACGGCCTCCTTCTCTTTCTTTGTCGCTCAAGCTTTTATGTGGATCTTGGCCTCCTTATCTATCGCTATCCCTCGACTTTCTCTTGCCCAACTCCTTCTCTGTGTCTTGGCCTCCTCTTGCCCTAGCTCTTGCCCTCCTTCTCTTGCCCAACGTCTATTAACTTCTATGTCATGCAAGTACAGTCAAGTGAGTGTGCTCTAGCTCTTGCCCTCATCTTCACCTCCTTCTTTGTCACGTGAGTGCACTGTGAGTGTGCTCTAGCTCTTGCCCAGCTTCTATTTGCCTCCTTCTCTGTCACGTGAGTGCACTGTGAGCATTCTAGTCTAGCTCTTACCCTCGACCTCTTCGCCTCCTTCTCTATCGCGCGAGCATGTGTATTTTGGGATCTAATTTGATCATGAGTGTGAGAAGTGCAAGCTTTAGTCACGCAGTCTTTAATTTGTTTGTTTGAATTATATATTTTTTAATTTTTTTAATTAATATATTTTATAAAATTAATTTATATTTAATTATATTTAACATATATAATATATATGTGGGTTCGTGGTGTATTTAGGGGCTAGTGGGTTAGGGATTGGTGGGTTATGGGTTAGTTGGGTAAGATGTTAGTGTGTTAGGGGTTAATGTGTGAAGGGTTAGGGACTAGTGGGTTAGGGATTGGTGGGTTATGGGTTAGTGGGTTAGAGGGTTAGGTGTCAGTGGATTCAAGGTTACAGGTTAAGGGGTAAAGGGTTAGTGGTTTAGTGGTTAGTGGATTAACATGTCAAAGTATTAAGGGTTAGCAGGGTATGGATTAATAGGTTACAAGTTAAAATGGTTAATGGTTAGTATGGGTTAAGTGTTAGTGGGTGAATGGGTTATTGGTTTAGATTTCACTAAGTGAGTGTGTTAGTGGTTCATAAGTCACTGAGTGAGTTTGTAGGTGGTAGAGGGGTTATAGGGTTAGGGGTTAGTGGGCTAATGGTTAGTGTGTTAGGAGTTATGGCTTAAGGGTTAGTGTGTTATGGGGTTAGTGGTGAGGGGGATAATGGTTTAGGGTTCAGTAGGTAATGGTTTAATGGGTTAGGAGTTGGTGTTTTAGAGGTTATGGGTTAATGGGTTAGTGATTGGGAGTCTAGTAGGATTTAGTGGGTTAGTTGTCAAGAATTAGTGTGTTAGGGGTTGCGAGTTAGTGGATTAGTATTTTTAGCCTATATAATGGGTTTGTGTGTTCAACATTAGGGGTTATTGGTTTACAGGGTTAGACATTACTAGGTTAGATGTTAGTCAATTAATTGTCATTAGGAGTTAGTAGGTTAGATGTTATTCAATTAGTTCTCATTGGGGGTTAACAAACAAGTGACCATTAGTGGTTGGGTTTTAGCGGTTATGGATTTATCTCTTGGTGGCTTAGGGATCATTAGGGGATATAAATTTAATTGGTTGTTGTGTTAGGGATATTGGTTAAATCTCAATTAATCATTTAATAGGTTAATAAGGCAGAATTTATTGTGTTAGTGCTTAGTGGGTTAGGATTTAGTGTCTTAGTTTTTATCTAGTTAGTGGTTAGTGGGATAATTTCCATCCATGGTTAATGGGTTAGGGTTATGTGTTAGTGGGTTAGTATCTTTAGGGTTAGTGAGTTAGGTATTAGGGGGTTAGTGCATTAGGGGATCAAGGATTAGTGGGTTATGGGTTAGTGGATAACGTGTTAGGGATTAGAAGTCAAAGGGTCACATGTTAGTGTGTTAGGGATTAGGAGTTAGTGTTTATGGGTATAATTAGGTTAATGGTTAGTGGGTTAGACATTAGCGTGTTTTTTTTTAGAAATAGAGGAATTTGTAATTTCCCTGGATAATTACCTAGGCGAGACACGAGTTCCAATCTAGCTAGATTCCACTATAACCCCTAGATTAGTGCCAACAACTTGCAATCCAATGACTAGCAATAAAATTATGACATAACAAGAGTCAAGAAGTTCGAAGACACATGCGCAAGGGGGGTCCCACTCCTGGGGGGCGTCTACCCTTCTAGCCTTATCATAACAAGCCAAAATATCATTGTGGATTTGAACCTGGGTGAGGAGAGTGAGAGAGCTACCTCCCAACCATTCAAGTTAGGTATTAGAGTGTTAATATGTAGGAATGTAAGTGTCAATGAGTTAGTGGTAAGTGTCTTAAAGGTTAGGGGTTAGTGAATGGGTGCATTAGGGTTTAGTTCATTAGTTCATAATGGGTACTTAATGGGTTAGAGGTTAGTGCGATAGGGTTTAATGCATTAGTTCTTAATGGGTTAGTGAGTTAGGGATTAGTGCATTAGGAAATTAAAGGTTAATAGGGTAGGCTTAATGGTTTTGGAGTTCAAGTAGGTTAGTAGATCAAGAGTTAGTGGGTTAAGGGCCATTAGGTATTAATGGGTTTGGAGGTTATTCATCAAGATAGGAAAACACGAGTCATGCATCTTTCTTCATAATCTTGGTACTAAATGAAATTATTCTTCATTAATGTATGTTGGATTATAGGGCCTCAATCAATGTAATTTCATTGCAATTCATGAACCAATTAGGTCTAAAGACTACAACACAATATTGGAACACATGTGGTGTGGATAGAGAGAAATCAAGGTGTGTGGTCTTATCAAGGATATGAAGGTTAGTCCAGCTGCATATTCAGATATCTTTGTATTGATAGATGTGACAGTCGTAGATGTACCAAATGCTTGGGGAATGTTATTGTCCGAAAATTGGGCTACATGTTTAGGTGGTAATATTCGAATGGATTTATCTTATGCAACCATCCTAACTTGTGAGGGTACTTATGTCACACTTCATAGGGAACCAACGATGATATGTACATATTTCCTTTGTATCACAATCATGTTTCATGACTCATAGAACAAAGAATTTATTTTAGGGAAAAAATTTGTGGTATGCCCCGAGAAACTCGCAACACATCGTCAAACCTCATGGTTCAAATTTTTCATATGATTTTTCCTCTAAAACACTTATTTAGTCATTCACTTATTCCATAAGGTCATTTCTTTTCCAATTTATACTATTCAATTCCACTTTGTAAAGGGATTTGATCACTCTTTGAACAACCTTTTAAAAAAAAACTATCTTGCAAGTACACTTGAATTGGCGTATATTGATCTAGCTTTCTAATTCACTTACTAAGTTGTTGTTTTCTTGCATTTGTTTTCTCAAGAACTTCAACAAGGATATATTGCTATTAATTTGGTGCCAACATTGCAATCTTGTTGTTTCATCCTATGACATCTCAAAAGATCATACATTGGAAAATTCAACCTTGCAACCTAAATAAAGGTTTTGATGCAACTAGGGAAAGGGTGGTATCAAACCCTTATAACGACACTTGGGTCTCCATTCATTACATATTGTTATATAATTATATGTCATAGGTCAAAGGTATCTATTACTTTGTATTAGATATCTGTGCAACATTATTTTGCAAGAGGATTGAGCTACATGTGGTGAATTGTTTAGGAGGGTTGAGCTACATCAATAACATGAGGTACATCAAATTGTAATAAGGATAGATATAGTACAATCAGTTGAGAATCATCTATACAAGAATCCTCAAAAAGACGTATTGGAAACAATCCTAATGGACCATGAATATAAAATCCATTAAATATAGCATATGTGCTAGAAGGATCATATAGACAACATATCAAGATATGGTACTATGTACTTGATCCAAAAAACCAAAAATGAAAAACATGGGAAGGCATGCCTTGATCAAGGATTTGGCATAATAGGTCAAACTCATATGCAAGGTTCACAACTAAATGTGCACTTTAAATTGTGTCAACAAGATGTCCTAAACTGTTACTCCTACAATCTTTTGAATCCTTTGAAGACAAGGTAAGAAATACTTGAAGATGCAACTCTCCATATGAAAACCATTGCATATAGAGTTCTTTCATATCATATCTTCCCAAATATAAGTAGATTTGTTGGATAGGGAAAAGAACCATCTTGAGGTCATTATGTTCAACAAAAAATAAGGTTCCATAAAGTCTCAACGAATCCCCAACATAAACCAAAGAAGGAAATGGTACCAACTATTCCAATAATTCTGCAATGTATTGTTCTTGTATTTAGGGCATCAATAGCCTTAGCCAAAAAATGTCTCTAGAGAAATATTACTAGAAAGAATGAACAAGAAGATATAGTTGGATTTTAAAAAGAGGTAAAAACCTAGGATGGAAGTGCTACTTTTGTAAAGGGTGTAAAAATCCTTAGAGATACCCAAGGAGACCTAGAAGAGAAGCAAAGCCCTTGTGTAAGGATAAAACCATAAAATAATATATATGAATCCCCATATGTGATGATGAGAAAAATTTGAAACAAATACTGAAGTGAACCTTTAGAGAGATGATCCAAACAAACTTCCAAATTAGTTGTTGTAGTGAGCCCTTGAAGCTGGCTTAAAACTCAAGGATAAAACCCTAGGAAACCCTAAACAAGAGATGAATCAAGAAACACTAGATCCACGATCCTTTGTGCAACGCTTCTAGCCAAAAATATCCAAATCACCTATAGGAAAAAAATCAAATCTAGAAACCCTATCTTTCCAAACCTTAGGGCAATGCCACTAACCAAAAATCTCCAAAGATTTTTGTTGAAAAATAAAATATGGAAACCCTAGTTCCATAGTCACAAAAAAGTGATGCCACTAGCCAAAAGGTCTCTAAACCATTGCTGAAAAATCAGATATGGAAATTATTTCACAGCCACAAAAAAGTAATGCTATTAACCAAAAGTTTTGAAATTGTTGCTCAAAAATCAAGTTCGAAACCCTGGTTTTGAAGCCACAAAAAAGTTATGCTACTAGCCCATAGCATGGAACAACGTAAAAAGCATTGAAATAAATCAACAAGTAAATGCTAGTGATGTGGGAAAACAATATATTTGTAATTAGTGCATAAAACATGCTCCAACAACACCCAAAACACATATTTTCCAACTAGTGAAACACTATGAAAAAAAACCCTAATATTCCTCCAATTTGATTCTCTTTTGAATGCCAAAATCATATCTCAATGGCATGAATATCCAAGAAGAAGCCTTAAAAGCAAAAATGGAGTGAGTAGGGAAGGTTCACACCTATTTTGATACAATGATGAGATCACAAATAGAAATAAGGGATTGAATGGAACTAAAACACCAACCCAAAAATTGTAGTAAAAAGAGAACAAACGACACTAAATAAGTGCATTAGGGATGAACCAAAAGTGTTATAGAGAGAAAAATAGTCCAATCATGAGTGTGCTATACTTGAGATGCACAAATGCACATAAAAGAGAAAATATGTCAGCCATAAGAGAACACCAAAAATGTACAATTCCCATAGGATTAACACTTTATACTAGAAAGTCTTATCTCAATGATAAAAAAGATGATATTCGAACGAGGTCTGAATTGTGTATTTATACACAACTCAAGTAGATCTTCCTAAAAGGAGTTATGGGTCAACATAAGTAGGGCACACTAATTGAGAGGATACACAACATAAGTAGGAAATTCTCCCAAGAGGGATTATCATCCCACATATGTAGGGTGCACTCTCCAAGAGGTTTATTGAGACACATATCAAAGTTGACTAGGTCATCCTTAACCACACCTAGTTATACAATAAAATAATAATGTATGGCCTTAGCCATGATTACAAATACACTGATGATACATATGGATGGGTTGTGGCCACATGTACAAATAACTCCAATATTTCAAACAAAACTTTTCTAGGGAACGCTTTGAAAGCATGAAGCCCCCAAATCAAATCATAGTCAATCAATTAGTGCATAGGGTTAAACTTTGAAATTGAAACCTAGAGGATGTCTTAACACCATATTCCTAGAGGGTGTGTTAACACCATATTCCTAGAGGGTGTGTTAATACCATATTTTTCTTCATAAATATAGATGTTACTTTCTAACATATGTTTGTGGATATTATTTAGGGTGAACTCAAAATTACAAAGTTCACCATTCAACATCGTTGGTTCATATATTATACAGGATGGACTCACCATTACAAAATCTATCATTCGACATTGATGGTTTGTGAATACCTGAGCCATATGGGTACCTTGTTGTAGATCTTAGTTCTAGCCTTATCTTGTTTTCAAATTGTAATGTATGATTTTTGGAGAGTATTCAAAGATTAGTGTTTTAGGGGGGCAACACATGTTGTGCTAGTTTTGACAAGTTTCTAGTTATGGTTTCTAGAGATCTATTTTTAGAAGTTTTATAGTTTAGGCTATGAGATCTATTTTAGCAATGATTCCCCATGCATTAAATGAACATTCATATTTGGCATATGCATGGGTGGATGAGGAAAATCATATGGACACTTTCAAATTCTTGATTCCACTATTTTTATTAGCTTCTATTTTTAGAAACTTAATCTTTTTAGCAATAGAGGATAATTTTGGAGATATAGAATTGAGTTCTTCAAATCAGTACTCTCAGATTTTCAAGATTCACAATCTTGGAAAATTTCTATTATTACAAATTTTATCTTTCTTGAAATCTAAAAGTAGGTTTGGATACCCATTTGAGAGATAAGCATAGGGTTCCATTTTTATGAAATTTCAACATTTTTTAGGCCTCAATCAAACTTGGTCAAACCCAAGATCTAAAAATATAAGTTTTCATTTTTCAAAGACCTAGTATCGAGTACAGTATGGGGGTGAAATATGATGACAATTAGAGACTACCAATTTTTGGCCTATTTTTAGCAGTGACATTTTTCAAGAATTGGCATTATTTTAGGAGACCCAGTATTTTGTATAGAACATGGGTTAAATATGACTCCATTCCAAGAAGTTTGGTTTCCAATCAAATTTGTAATGTCCAAACAATTTTAGAGCATCCTAAGAGGTTTTTGGGTGGGCCCAACTTGTTGATGATTTTCCATGAGTTGGTTGATGAGCCTAGGAAAAGAGTGCATGGGTTGAGAAGGATTTTTGTGGAGATTAGAGTGATACTATTATACTAAGTTAGAGTGCATGCTTTAAGGAGGTTGTTTATGGAAAAGGAGGATATTTTCTTAATTTTTTGGACTTGCTTATTTCAGATGAGCTATTATTGTCAAGGAAGGAAGTGCATGGGTGGAAAATATTTAATTTAGGCAAGAGTTGGTTTATTATAGCATTTTATCCATCTTTAGTTCATACACCCTCTTTGGAGGAGTTTATATTTGGGATGTGATAGCTTTGTTCCTCTATTTATGGTTGTGACATTTGTTTAAACCTATATTCCTAATCTATAAAGGCTAAAGGGGTAGTGAGGATAGGGGTGGGATTTGATTATTGATTTTTATTGACTTATCTTGTCTTCGCACTCCACTTTCTGATTGAAATAAGTGTGAGCAACCATAATATTCAATGAGAGGTAGAGGTTTCTATCACCTTTCTCATGTGAATTCATCCCTAAACATTGGTGTGAGAAAGTGCTTCAAAAGTGGTTTGATGCCCCTTGGAGTGCTTTGTAGTTGAAGCTAATATCCCCCAAAATTTGTAGTAATTACAGCTTCAAAATAAAAGTAACATCCATTTGGATATTATATCTCACTTCTTTGTTCCTCTATTTATGGTTGTGATATTTTTTAAACCTCTATGCCTATTCTATAAAGGCTAAAGGGGTACTAAGGATAGGGGTGAGATTTGATTATTGTTTTTTCTTGAGTTCTCTTGTCTTCACACTCCACTTTTTTATTGGAGTGAGTGTGAGAAACCATAGTATTCAATGAGAGGTAGATTTTGATCTCACCTTTATTACGTGAATTCATCCCTAAAAATTGGTGTGAGAAGGTGATTTGAAAGTGGTTTGATGCCCCTTGGAGTGCTTTGCAGTTGAAGCTAATATCCCCCAAAATTTGTAGTAGTTGCATCTTCGAAATAAAAGTAACATCTATTTAGCTATTATATCTCACTTGTTAAATGTGTCCCTTGTTTTACTTCAATATTTTGAATTGATTAACATTGGGAGTCACTCCCTCAATCGATTTTCTAACTCCATAACCATAGAATTCAAGGCATTGTAATCATAATTCATAAATTTTGTCATTAAACTTTTTTTTTTTATTTCCACACACCGATTTGCACTTTTAAGGAGTTCATATTTTCATGTTCTAACAACAAATTTACATGATTCTCAAGGAAAAAAATCATCCTTAGGTGTAAATATGCATCATTGCTAGTTATTTAATGCATTTTGTTGTAGATTAAAGGTCCAGATTTTTATATTACAATGGATATTTTTCGCAATTTGGCAATCTTCTTTGGTATCTAGGGCTCAACTTTGTTTCCAGATAGCATAGGAATCACCCCCCAAGGATAGCAAGCATTAACTAGATGTACAAAGGGATTGTGTGAGGTAAAATTGGCACCTTCCTTAGTTACCTTTTAACTTTTCTAGTTTCAAGTGCCAACTCTTCCAGAGTTGATTTAATGAATTGGATGGTTATGAGTGTTAAAATGATGTACAATTTAGTGGTAGATGGGGTGTATTGGGTCGTAAATCATAGTCAATTGATTGTAGTTTTGCATAGGGGAGTAGATTGGAGTGAAATCAAATTGTCCAATTGCAAAATAATTTCAAATCGATCCAATTTTTGAAAGAATTTATTCTAGATTGAATTGCATAGTATAGGCTCATTGATATCAAATCAAAATTTTCAATAATATGATCAAATTGACATTCAAGACATTTTTTCATACAAAAAAGGTCAATGTGGCCATATTTGGTAACTATGCTTACAATGCCATGATTCATGGATTCAACAGACTTGGCAAAGTTGGTTGTGCATATTCAATTTTTCACGACACAAGTTCTAATGGTTGCAAACCTGCTCCATTGACATATGATTACATACCTAATAAATGGTGAAAATTGGATACTTTGTACTTGTTTTTTGTAAAATTTGTGGATTGTGAGATTTCCTTTTACAACTCCGTTGTGACTAGTCTGAAGATATTGTGATGATGTCATCTATGCCTTGGAATTGGATAGGAATGTGACCATAGGTAACATAAGGAATATGAAAATGTGGAGACATCGTTTGGTTGCATTAGCCACTTTGGTGATAAAAAAAACCATTTGTGTAAGCTAGGCTGAAGCTACAGTATAGTCAATATGTTAGAGTTAATCCATATACATAAATCACCATTGCAAGATAGATAAAGAAAAAGAAAAAGAAATACAAAGAGCATGGGAATAAAAATAACACTATCAAATGCAAGCAAAGATGAAATATATACCAATGGTAAGACCATGTAAATACACCATAGATGATTGGAAGAAGCAAGTGGCCTATCCTCACCTCCTTGGAAGGGTCCTTTATTGTTCCTTGGGGCATTTTATCTCTCTCTTTGAACCAAGAAGTGTGCAAGAGCTCTTCCAAGGGGAGAAATCAATGCAAAAGCTTTGATTTTATATGGTTGCAATAATGATAACTTGGGAAATATGGTTTTCCAAGAACATATGCAAAATAAGGTTTAATATGGTTTCCATGATGAATTGATGATGGAAGAAAGTGCGTGTTTCACTCAAATTTGAGTCCATAAACCCTCCCATATCGTTAAGGCATGCCAATAGTCTATCCATGACAAATTTCAGTGCATACAAAAACTGTTTGAAAAAATTTCAATGTTGGCTCCATTCGTAGGTCCATGTTACTGGTGTCTAGTCCTCGTGCAATTTTCATTCCTCGTTCATCGTTCCTTGACCATGGTGTAGTCCCCAAGATCCATTAGTTTTGTACAAAATTACATACTAATGGAACAAAATTATCGACGAACTTTTTTCGTCAATAGTATAACAAATTCGTCGCAAGATTATTTACATTCGTCTCTCTTGCGACGATGTCAAATGATTCTTAGATTCATTTCATATTTGGTTTATCAACTTGAAATCTCAAATTGATACTTTTCAATCTAGCTAGACATTCAGTCAAATACAAATATGAAACTTGGAATCATTAACATATCTACTAGAACATATGAAAAATAGGGTTTAATATGGTTTCCATGATGAATTGATGATGGAAGAAAGTGGGCGTGTCACTCAAATTTGAGTCCAAAAACCCTCCCATATCATTAAGGCATGCCAATAGTCTATCCATGACAAATTTCAGTGCATACAGAAATTGTTTGAAAAAATTTCAACGTTGGCCCCATTCGTAGGTCCATGTTGCCGATGTCTAGTCCTCGTGCAATTTTCATTCCTCGTTCATCGTTCCTTGACCATGGTGTAGTCCCCAAGATCCATTATTTTTGTACAAAATTACATACTAATGGCATAAAATTATCGACGAAATTTTTTTGTCGATAGTATAGCAAATTCGTCGCAAGATTATTTACATTTGTCTCTCTTGCGACGATATCAAATGATGCTTGGATTCATTTCATATTTTGTTGATCAACTTGAAATCTCAAATTGATACTTTGCAAGCTAGCTAGACATTCAGTCAAATACAAATATGAAACTTGGAATCATTAACATATCTACTAGAACATATGCAAAATAGGGTTTAATATGGCTTCCATGATGAATTGATGATGGAAGAAAGTGTGCATGTCACTCAAATTTGAGTCCAAAAACCCTCCCATATTGTTAAGGCATGCCAATAGTCTATCCATGACAAATTTTGGTGCATACAGAAACTGTTTGAAAAAATTTCAACGTTGGCCCCATTCGCAGGTCCATGTTGTCGATGTCTAGTCCTCGTGCAATTTTCGCTCCTCGTTCATTGTTCCTTGACCATGGTGTAGTCCCTGAGATCCATTATTTTTGTACAAAATTACATACTAATGGCATAAAATTATCGATGAACGTTTTTCGTCCATAGTATAGCAAATTCGTCGCAAGATTATTTACATTCGTCTCTCTTGCGATGATATCAAATTATGCTTGGATTCATTTCATATTTTGTTTATCAACTTGAAATCTCAATTTGATACTTTGCAAGCTAGTTGGAGGTTCATTCAAATACAAATATGAAACTTGGAATCATTAACATATCTACTAGAACATATGAAAAATTGGGTTTAATATGGTTTCCATGATGAATTGATGATGGAAGAAAGTGGGTGTGTCACTCAAATTTGAGTCCAAAAACCCTCCCATATCGTTAAGGCATGCCAATAGTATATCCATGACAAATTTTGGTGCATACAGAAACTGTTTAAAAAAATTTCAACGTTGGCCCCATTCGTGGGTCCATGTTGCCAGTGTCTAGTCCTCATGCAATTTATGTTCCTCATTCATCGTTACTTGACCATGGTGTAGTCCCCAAGATCCATTATTTTTGTACAAAATTACATACGAATGACATTAAATTATCGACGAACTTTTTTCATTGATAGTATAGCAAATTCGTCGCAAGATTATTTGCATTTGTCTCTCTTGCGACGATATCAAATGATGCTTGGATTCATTTCATATTTGGTTTATAAACTTGAAATCTCAATTTGATACTTTTCAAGCTAGTTGGACCTTCAGTCAAATACAAATATGAAACTTGGAATCATTAACATATCTACTAGAACATATGAAAAATAGGGTTTAATATGGTTTCCATGATGAATTGATGATGGAAGAAAGTGGGTGTGTCACTCAAATTTTAGTCCAGAATCCCTCCCATATCGTTAAGGCATGGAAATAGTCTATCCATGAAAAATTTAAGTGCATACATAAGTCTTTTGTCTTTTTTCAATGACTATGTAATGAATCTCAATTCTAAGAAGATTCAAATAGGTAACAATATTGATGAAATCTTATACGATCATGATGGTAGAAAAATGAAAGAGATTCTCTTGGTTTCAAGAATAATTTATCCTCTACTAAACAAGGCCAACCATGTGAAGGTGGAACCTCACATGGCCCATCCCCTCCTGACGGCTACGCAAGGACCTCTCAGCACCCACAGGTCGGAAAGGTCCACACGCTCTTCACAGGATCTCCTTTCTACTCGGCCAGAAGAACTCGAAGGTTCTTCTCTTCTCCAATCGGGAGATCTACCCACAAATTTCTTCTTGCGATTCCCCCTTCCTTGACTTATCGGGAAAACGAGACTCGTAGCTTCTTGAGTTCTTTGTTGATCACTGGGATCTCAAACTCCCGAGATCCGATGGATTTGGATCAATCACTGGCTTTCTCTCACCTTGTCTGGACTTTTTTCCTTATCGAGGTTTCGCAACTCGCGACACCAAGCGCTCGCTTTTTCAAAACCCGATACACGAGATGCCAAAAGACCGAAACTCGCGATCTCGCCACGCGCGACCTCGCCTACTCGCGACTTTACTTCCTCGTAACCTCGCTACTCGTGGGATCAATTTACTCCTGCGTCGACTCCCGACGCCAGAGGTGCTGAATCTTCGATAATTTTCCACCTGTCCTTCACTCGCCCGCTTCACTAGGGCCCACACGACTTACGTAGCTATCAGGACCTCGCCTCTCGCGACCTCGTGACTCCCGTTGAAATAATTTGGAGTCCCGACTCATGATATCCTGAGACCCGATGTCACCTGTCATGTCACCAACTCCTCTGGTCCCCACTTATTTATGAAATCTCTCGAAACTTCTCATCTCGCGATCTCGCGATTCCCGCGGCCAAATCTTCCGCTCCTTTCTCGCGATGGCCCGATAGCTGATCTCGCAATGGATCCAATGACCCAAATAGACTTGGATCAACGGCTCCACTCCTTCCAAGCTTAGAATTTCTCCATGCTACACCCTAACTTCCTTGCACCTTCCACAAGATCCAACAACCCACAGAGATTCGTGAGATCTCCTTGATGAATTTCATCCATCCATTTCTTCCTTTGATGATTCCGCGAAATGAACCAAGTGCTTCCTCCATGAAATACTTGTTCTCCTGCTTGCCAACCTTTGGCACTTCTGCAAGCTTTTAATAAGAGCTTCCCTGCACTTGTCCTTCATGAATTTGCAGGTCTATTCCTCTGAGCCTTCCCCACGAATTTCAAGTCCTTCAGGGAAATCTTTCTTTTTCACTCCTTAAGCGCTATTCTTCAACTCCGTCTAAGTGTTGAAGCTTTCTCGATCCTACACACTCCTCCAGCAGAAATCTTTCAATCCATTTTTCTCAGAATCGCAACTCTGAGACTTCATCTAGCCTGCGCACGCCTTGCACGGCTCTGGTGCCAATCTGCACTCCTGGAAACTTAGAACAAAAGTTCTCCCTACTTGAACCCTTCTGTCGACGCACTCCTTGCGGACGATTCGACTGCACTCCTTGCAGGAATTCTCTGGTTCAAGATAGAGAAACAATTGAAACTAATTCCTTGTTCTCGCAGACTTCAATTCAACCATGAAATCACATACGCGGCATACAAAAGAAAACGTATGACAATAAATAGGCATTCAAGAGCATAACATCATTTCACAGAGAAACAACACAAAAACCATGGACTTGAATCAAGTTTTCTTCTATTAATTCAAATGCCTATACATGGGTGTTTTTTTCATACAATTCTCTGCATGCTCTTCTTCCTGAATGAATGATAACGCTTCTTAATGTTACAATGTACAAAAGGAGGGTTTCTATATCCGTTTTCCCTCTCGAACTCTAAAATTGTCTAGTCTAGAATTAAATTCCTATCTAACTGCATTAAATCTATTAAATGTTGACTATCTACCTAAGGACGAGAGCTATCCGCTTAAGGTCCATTACAATATACAAAGTGCACTTCATTAAATCCACACATTAATTTTTGCGCAACAATATCAAGGTGTTTTCAAAATTTATGCTGGCGTTGTCCTGCTGTCTTCCGCTTCCGTGCTGGCTCGCTTGTTGTGTTGGCGATGCTCCTGCATTATACTCCTCAGCTCGAAAATTTTCATGGGCTCCTGTCCATGAGCTCCTGCACGGTCTTTCCATGGTTTTGTATCATCCCTTCAGTCTCCCAGCTAGCATCTTCCACTGGGTGGTTCTTCCATTTGACCAGGTACTCGAAGTATTCCTTCCTTCGGGTCTTCTTACCCACTCTCTTGTCCAGTATGCACTCCATCTACGGCTTTTCTACTACTGGAAATTGTTTCATCCACTGGATCACTGGTTCCTCAGTTCCAGTCTCTACTTTCCCAACTCTATATGGGTATAAGTCTGCGATATTGAATATCGGAGATATCCCGATGCCATTCGGAAACTCAATTTCATAAGCATTTTCTCTGAATTTTCTCAAGACTCGGCAAGGTCCGATTTTCTTCATTTTGAGCTTATTGTATGTTCCCCTTGGGAACCTTTCCTTCCTCAAGTGTGCCAGAACTAGATCACCAACTTCAAATTGAAGTTGTCTGTGATGCTGATCTATTCTGCGCTTATACTCCTGGCTTGAATCTATTAGTCGCTGCTTCACCCTGCTGTGACGTTCTCTCATCGCCTCAGTGAATTCTTCTGCACTAGCATTGCTAGTCGTAGTCTGTTCTAAATCTCACAGTTCAGAAACTCCTCTCGACTGAATTCCATATACAACCTCAAATGGACTACTGCCTGTACTCCGATTCATCGAATCGTTGTATGCAAACTCAGCCTGTGGCAATATGTTGTCCCAACTGCTATGGTGCTCCGTCACCAAGACCCTCAGCAAATATCCCAGACTTCTGTTCACCACCTCTGTTTGTCCATCTGTCTGAAGATGATAAGAAGAACTAAACACCAAGTTAGTTCCTAGCTTCTTCCATAAGGTCCTCCAAAAATTCCCTATGAATTTTGGGTCTTTGTCCGAAACTATACTTTTCGGAAATCCATGAAGTTGAATGACCTCCTTGAAAAAAAAATTTGCGATGTGCATCGCATCGCTGGTCTTCTGGCATGGGATAAAATGTGCCATCTTTGAAAACCTATCTACCACCACAAAGATGGAATCAACACCTCTTTGTGTCCTCGGCAAACCAAATACAAAATCCATGCTGATTGCCTCCCATGGCCTCTCTGGTATGGGCAATGGCTGATAAAAACCTTCATTCTGCTTTCTTCCTTTCGAATGTTGGCATACCCTACATCTGTCAACAAATTTCTTGACTTCTGACCGCATCCTTGGCCAAAAATAAGACTCGCTCAGCTTCGCAAATGTTTTATCATGACCGAAATGTACGGCCAATCCACCACTGTGCTTCTCCTTTAACAAGTTCTCCCTCATGGAGCCTTTTGGAATACACAGTTGATTGCCTCTAAACAACAATCCCTCCTGGATCATATAATCTATCCATGGACTTCTATCTCTGAGAACTAGATTCTCATCTACTTCATACACTTCTGCAAAATCTGCATCTCCTGCGTACATGTCCCCGAGATTATCAAAACCCAATGTTTTGACTCTGAACTCCTGCAACAACAAACTTTTCCTGCTCAAAGCATCATCCACTTTGTTAGCAGTACCCAAAATATGTTTAATAACAAATGTGAAATTCTGCATATACTCAACCCATTTTGCATGTTTCTGATTCAACTTCTCCTGTTGAGTCACAAACTACAATTCATGATTATCACTGTATAATACAAATTATTTTGGGATTAAGTAGTGCCTCCACTTATTCAATGCCTGTATGATAGCATAAAATTATTTATCATACGTGGAGTATTTCAGTTTCGCTTCATCTAGCTTCTCACTGAAATATGCAACCGACCTGTCTTCCTGACTTAACACTGCTCCGATCACAAATCCGCTTGCATCGCATTTCACTTGAAAAGTTTTCTGGAAATCCGGCAACACCAACACTGGTCATTCCGTGATCTTCCGCTTCAACAGATTGAAGTTATTCTCAACCTCTGTTGTCCAATGAAAAGACTTATGTAATTTCTTCACTGTATCCATCATCGCTGCACTTATTCTGCTGAAATTCCTGATGAATTTCCGGTAGAAACTAGCCAAACCATGAAAACTTCTCACCTTGAAAATATTTCTCGGTGATGGCCAATTCTTGATCACTTCTTCCTTATCCGGATCCATCCTCAACCCATTCGCTGAAATAACAAAACCCAATTAAATGATCTCTGTCTTCATAAATGAGGACTTCTTCATATTTATCAACAGCTTCTCCTGCTGTAGCTTCTTCATCACAATGGCCAAATGCTTCAGATGTTCTGCTTTTGTTTTGCTGAATATCAATATGTAATCCAGATAAACAATGACAAAATTACCTATGAATTCTTTCAGCACTTCATTCATTAACCTCATGAAAGTACTCGGTGCATTTGTCAAGCCAAATGGCATGACTATCCATTCATACAACCCTTCGTTTGTTTTGAAGGCTGTCTTCCACTCATCGCCTTCTCTCATGCGAATCTAGTGATATCCTCTTTTCAAATCAACCTTTGAAAAGTATTTTTCTTCTCTCAATAAATCCATCATATCGTCCATCCTTGGCAATGGAAACCTATACCTGATGGTTATTTTGTTGATCGCCCTTGAGTCAGTGCACATCCTCTAGCCCCCATCTTTCTTCTGATTGAGTACTGTTGGAATAGCACACAGACTCAAGCTCTCCCTAACCAGCCCTTTATCTAACAGCTCTTGTACCTGCTTCTTGACCTCTTCATTTTCTTGCGGCGTCAACCTATATGCGACTTTGTTCAACAAACTAGCTCCTGGTATGAGGTCGATATGGTGACTCACACTCCTCATCAGTGGCAACGAATGAGGTAATTCGTCCACTATGATGTCAGTGAACTCTTTCAGCAGTTCCTGAACTTCATCCGACAAATCATCCACTCTTGTGCTAGTCAGAACAATCCTCGGCTTTCTGACCACAAAGAATTGTGGATCTTCTTTCTTCTCCACCTCTGTAAGAAGCTCCTTCCCACTCATGAGAAGTATTGTGCTGTTTACTTCCGGCTTCACCTCTTTATCCTTTATCGGAAGAAACTTGTATGTCCTACCATTCCTTTCCAGGGTATATGTGTTCATCCTCCCGTCATGAACCACATTTCTGTCATATTTCCATGGTCTACCCAACAATAAATGACATACGTCCATGGGAATAACATCACACATAATCTTATCATTATATTCTCCTATATTGAATTCAACCAAGCATTGTTTGGTGACACTAACCTGATGTCCCTTCTGTAGCCATGAGACTTTGTATGGACTCTGGTGATCAATTGTCTCCAGCTCCAACTTTTCCACCATCTCGGTTGAAACGAGATTATCTGTGCTACCACTGTCAACTATGACCTTGCACACCCTGTCTTTGGTCTTGCAAGTAGTCCTAAACAGTCTGGTCCTTTGGACTGAGCTTTCCACCTCCTTCTCGGGTGTCAAAAGGAATTTATGCATCACAAGCGATCTTCTTCCTTCTGTATCTTCGACCTCAACATCTCGCCTCTACGCTTCTGTGATGTGAGCTTCTCCAATGTCCTTCTTTTTCTCTGGACACTCAAATGACTTGTGTCCATTTTTCCCACATGTAAAACATGTGATTACTCCACCTCGACCTCTTCCTCTACCTCTAGTATGAGGAAAAGTATTCGCGTCAGCATATCCTCCACCGCTCTATTCTATACGTTGTCCTCTCGATTCATCATATTGTTGCCCTCGCTGTTCAACGTGCTGGCCTCGCTGTGAACTTCCACCTCATTCTGTTCTGGTCTGAGGCTTCTTCTAGTCATCCTTGGATTTCTGGAGCCTATCTTGGGCAACCGATTTGCCTTTGGGCTGACTCCTTCCTCGCCCTCACTGACTCTGCTTTCAGCTCAACTTCTCGTCTTCTTTCAAAGCCATCTGGTACGCCTCTTCAACCGTTCGGATGGTTGTCATGCTTAATTCATATTGAATTTCATATCTCAGACCATTCAGATATCTGGCGACCTTATCATCATCACTCTCTCGATGACCTGCTCTGATGTTTAGCCTGTAAAATTCCTCCGTGTACTCTTTCACGGTCATCAACTTCTGTCTCAGGTTCTGCATTCGCCTGAACAGTGTGATTTGGTAATCTCTAAGGATGAACTTCGCTTTCATCTTTGCGATCATTTGATCCCATCTTGTTATCTTCAGCTTGCCTTTGCAGCGTCTGTCTGCTTGAAGCTCGTCCCACCATAACGGTGCATGTCCTTTTAATTTCATGACAGCATGACTAACCTTCTTATCCTCTTCGATGTCTTCATAATCGAAGTAGGTTTCAAGATCCCTAATCCAGTCTAGTAGCTCTTGTACATCTAGATTCCCTTCATAAATTGGGATGTCCATTTTTGTCTTTGAACTCATTCGGGCGATAGCTTTAATCAATCGCTCATTGGCCGCATCTTTAGTTGCAACTCCTCCTTGTGTTTCGGCTTCAACGTCTTCCTCGGAGTCACTAAGATCTCCAGTATTTACTGTGCATCTCTGCGCTGCCTCCATGTCCTCAAGTCTTGCCCGAAGATCGCGTATCTGCCTCTCCATTTCTGGATTTTGTACTGGTCTGCCTCTTCTTCGTGCCTCCCTATCCTCTGGCTCAAGCGACCGTCTCTCTCTCCTCGGTGGCATGGTGCATTCTCTCTCTCTGCTATAGAAAACAAAGAGTCTTCCTTGCTCTGATACCACTTGACGGCTATGCAAGGACCTCTCAGCACCCGCAGGTCGGAAAGGTCCACACACTCCTCACAGGATCTCCTTTCTCCTCGGCCCGAAGAACTCGAAGGTTCTTCTGTTCTCCAATCGAGAAATCTACCCACAAATTTCTTCTTGCGATTCCCCCTTCCTTGACTTATCGGGGAAATCGGGACTCGCAACTTCATGAGTTCTCTGTTGATCACTGGGATCTCAAACTCCCGAGATCCGATGGCTTTGGATCAATCACTGGCTTTCTCTCACCTTGTCGGTACTTTTGTCCTTATCGCAGTTTCACAACTCGCAACACCAAGCGCTCTCTTTTTCAAAACCCGATACACGAGACGTCGAAAGATCGAAACTCGCGATCTCTCCACGTGCTACCTCACCTACTCAAAACTTTGCTTCCTTGTAACCTCGCTACTCATGGGATCAATTTACTACTGAGTCGACTCCCAATGCCCGAGGTGCCGAATCTCTGATAATTTTCCACCTGTCCTTCACTCGCCCGCTTCACTAGGGCCCACACGGCTTACGTAGCTATCAGGACCTCGCCTCTCGCGACCTCGTGACTCCCGTTGAAATAATTTGGAGTCCCGAATCACGAGCTCTCGAGACCCAATGTCACCTGTCATGTAACCAACTCCTGTGGTCCCCACTTATTTACGAAATCCCTCGGAACTTCGCATCTCGCGATCTCGCGATTCCCGCGGACAAATCTTTCGCTCCTTTCTCGCGATGGCCCAATAGCTGATCTCGCAATGGATCCAACGACCCAAATAGACTTGGATCAACGTCTCCACTCCTTCCGAGCTTAGAATTTCTCCACGCTACGCCCTAACTTCCTTGCACCTTCCGCAAGATCCAACGGCCCACGGAGATTCGTGAGATCTCCTTGATGAATTTCGTTCATCCATTTCTTCCTTTGATGATTCCGCGAAATGAACCAAGTGCTTCCTCCACGAAAGACTTGTTCTCCTGCTTGCCAACCTTCGACGCTTCTGCAAATAATAACTTCCCTGCACTTATCCTTCATGAATTTGCAGGTCTATTCCTCCGAGCCTTCCCCACGACTTTCAAGTCCTTCAAGGAAATCTTTCTTTTTCACTCCTTACACGTGATTCTTCAACTCCGTCTAAGTGTTGAAGATTTCTCGATCCTGCACACTCCTGCAATAGAAATATTTCAATCCCTTTTTCTCATAATCACAACTCTGAGACTTCGTCTAGCCTGCGCACGCCTTGCACGGCTCCGGTGCCAACCTGCACTCCTGGAAACTTAGAACAAAAGTTCTCCCTACTTGAACCCTTCTGTCGACGCACTCCTTGTGGATGATTCGACTGCACTCCTTGCAGGAATTCTCTGGTTCAAGATAGAGAAACAATTGAAACTAATTCCTTGTTCTCGCAGACTTCAATTCAACCATGAAATCACATACGCGACATACAAAAGAAAACGTATGACAGTAAACAGGCATTCAAGGGCATAACATCATTTCACAGAGAAACAACACAAAAACCATGGACTTGAATCAAGTTTTCTTCTATTAATTCAAATGCCTATACATGGGTTTTTTTTTCATACAATTATCTGCATGCTCTTCTTCCTGAATGAATGATAATGCTGCTTAATGTTACAATGTACAAAAGGAGGGTGTCTATATCCATTTTCCCCCTCGAACTCTAAAACTGTCTAGTCTAGAATTAAATTCCTATCTAACTGCATTAAATATATTAAATTCCGACTATCTACCTAATGACGAGAGCTATCCTCTCAAGGTCCGTTACAATATACAAAGTGCGCTTCATTAAATCCACACATTAATGTTTGCGCAACAATATCAAGGTGTTTTCAAAATTTATGCTGGTGCTGTCCAGCTGTCTTCCGCTTCCTCGCTGGCTCGCTTGTTGTGCTGACGATGCTCCTGCATCACCTCCCCCTCACATCACTCTCAATGGATCCCCAAAACCTAATCTATAAAATATAAAATAATCGAAAGCAACGTCCTATTTATAAGATTCATGCATAGAAACTACAAAAACAAAAATTAATGAAGGTACATGAAATTATGTGTTTCTAAATGATATTTTTAGGCTACCACGTACTTTACTATATTGACAACTATTTTTAGGTTTCAAATAATAATTAAACAACATGTAACCTAGGATATAAAAACGTCGCATAAAACTTAAAAACATTTAATTAGCCCATGACATTAAAAGTAAATTATTTTAAGAGAATAATTCATACAAATTAAAATATTATATAGTCACATACCTAATCCAACCTCAACATCCGTGTAATCATCCTTATTCTCTATCTTTATATTCTTCATCAAACTCGACATTTGTATCATCATCTGGTTCTAAAACGATGTTGAAAGGATTGATGATATCATCATCGTCATCAATGTCATTTTTGAGCATATTTTCATCGACATCATCACCAGGAATTGCAATATTGTCTCCTATGCCTAAATCATGATCTTCTTCGTCTTCTTCATCTGTCAACCCTCCATGATCTTTCAGCTCTGTCTGATATTCTATCAAATCATCTTCTTGATCTTCAATATCATCTTCTTCCTGTAAATGAGTATACTTAATTGGCCTTCCTCTTGGATCATATCTAACAAAAAATGACCAATCCCTTTCACCTTGAACATTTGAATAAAAGACCTATTCACATTGTCTTGGAAAAACATAGCGATCATGTCCTCTTTCAAACATCGTTGTTTTAATCATTGGAAATCTATTGGAATGTTGAATAATAGTTCTTTCCTCATTACGTTCATGCATTTGTAACCTATACCATTTGACATCGAACATAACTAGTTTGAAGGAATTAAAGTCACACTCAAGTATATCATTTAAATACCCATAGTATCTATTTTTAGACTCTCGGGGATGTCTGTCACTCCAAGAGGAAACATTAGTAACCTGGAATACTACAGTTATCCCACTATCAGAAGTTTTCCTTGTTTCATACAATTGTTTGATGCAAAATTTACGACCATTACACCACATAGCCTTGTGGTGTTTCAACTGCAATATGTCAGATATGTAAAAGATGCATTGTCAATTATTAAATTAACATATATTTATATAACTTCAAAAGTATCTGAAAAATACAATACACATGTAGTCACATTAGTATAATATAAAATAACTGAATAAAATGAGTGAAATTGCTTACCTGTCCATCTTTCAAACCATATGCTAGATCAATTTCCCTCTGCGTAACATTGGCATCTCTGTTATGACGAGATTCTCTAACCAATTCAAATAGTGATTACCATGATAACCTACCTCCATTATGTTGTTTACATCTTTCAATCCAAACATTCATCTAGTCAAGATTGTTTGCAATGTATAAATGCAGTGCATCCCACTCTAGAGTAACTGAATAAAAAAAAATAATTCACCAATATTAAATATTAGTTATAACGTACAATATGAAGGTAATTATAAATATTTATAATTTATGAAATACATTATATTAATCAGTATGCTCATATACACAAAAACGAAACATTATATGTATTATTAATACAAATTTTCACAATTATTAATATATTACTTCTCATTTTTTTCATTCTACCTTTCCCCAACAGATGCTCCTGATCTTCAAATTTTTTGATGGAGTTCACATCCCAAATGTGATCCACTGCATGCATAGTTGGCGCTGCTAATTTAGGAATATACTGACTAATATACACCATGGATTGATATACCATATATCCCTCCACCATAG
>ML780398.1:326047-362042 GCA_009831015.1 Picea engelmannii
ATTTTTAGCTCCTTATAGTAGGGAAACCTCATGAATTGAGTGGGATAAGATTTCATTCCTCGTGGAAGCCCATTATTAATACCTTCATGATGATTGCGGCCTTCATGAAGCATAAAAGAAATCACAAAAATAATTATCAAATATGGTAAAATAAACTCAATGATTAAAATAAACATTCAAAACATTACACGATCTACGATACATTATGAAATTGAGTACCTTGATGAGTTCTATTATATTCCAACCTCCATAGGTGAGGTGTCATTCTTCATGGTTTTAAACCAGTCTCTTCTTTCCCATTGAAAATATGTTTTTCAGTAGTACAATACCTATGGTTCTTAGGAATAAGGTGCCTATACTCATCAAACACCATCTTTCCTAAACTTTTTGAATGAAGATACTTCATCTTAGGGCCAAAAACTGGACATGCAAATTTACCCTTTGTTTGAAGACCTGCAACAAATGGATTAATGTCAATTATACGATGAGATTATTTAAAAAGTAAACATACACCATGATAACATTAAAATATTGTATAGTATTAAAGATCAATATTAGATGGCTTATACATACCACAAAAATGTGTTAGTCCAGGGGCATCATGAATTGTCCATAAAAGTATTCCACAGAATTTAAATTTCTTCTCCCCGATTGGTTTACATATGTCATACATTGTGATGCTAGCCCATAACTTTAGTAGCTCGTCTATAAGAGGCTCGATATATACATTCATATATTTAAACTGGTACTTACCTAATTGTTTGAAATTACACATAATTACTAAAGGAATGATATCATGTAATATACATAATTAAATAAAGAAACAAAAGATATTATGCAAAAATTGAAACAAATTAAAATGTTAAATTCAAAAAATTAATGTAAACAAATACCTGGAACAATCATTGTCAACATTATGTGCTCCCTCTTTATTGACATCCAAGGAGGAATGTTATTTTTGATAAGAAAAATAGGCCACACTGAGTAAATAAAACTAATCTCTCTGAATGGATTAACACCGTCAGCTGCCAATGAAAGCATAACATTACGAGGTTCATCTTTGAAATCTTCCCATTTTTCCTCAATTTCCATAAATGCAGAACCATCGGCAGGCATTCGAAGAAAACCATATTCACTTCTGTTACGTGCATGGTAATCCATAAATTGTGCTATGATCTCACACCTAAACAATCATTGCAAACGTGGAATTATGGGAATATGACGAAGAACCTTTCAAGGCACCCTTTTTGTTACTTGATCGGTTCGATATCTACTGATAAGACATTGCAGACATTTGATTTTCGAAGCATGTTGTCGATAATATATAATATGTTCATTAGGACATGCATCTATAGTTTGATAATCCATTCCAATGTCTTTCATAATGGCATGAAAACCTCGATATGTGCGAAGTAAAATATTTGACGATGGTAAAAAAAATTCACCTAACAATCTACAACATAACAAACAACTAGTTAATGTAAGAATATTAATCGTAAAAAATTCATTCTTATTTTACACATTAATTAACACTAAAAACAAATATAAAAAAATAAACATTTATGTACAGTATGAGATGAAACATATTACATACCTTAGTATCTGTGTCATACAAGTGATTGGCAAATTATTCATAACTTTTAAGTTCACCAGCAACAATGTAGCAGAGAGAAGATTTGCTCTTGATCGTTCATAAAGTCGTTTATTTGCCTTTTCTAATAGAGGTTCATCATAAATACCAACATTTTCCCCATCCTCATCTCGCTGCAAAAACAAATCTTGGATCATTTGATTTGTCCCATCATCTTCTTCCATGGGATCATTAACTTGATTTGTCCCATCATCTTCTTCCATGAGATCCTCATTTGCTTGGTCACGATGATGTTCCTCAGCTTGTACACCATCATTTCTACTAATTCTTGATGAAATATTTTGCGGAAGGTTAGAGGGGAACTCTAAATTTATAATTACAAACAATCATGCAAAATTAGTGTATACTATAACAAACATTCAAACAATATATATACATATATATAATTTTATATAAAATTGACAAAATAAAAAAAAAGATAATGAATATATAGCTAATTACCATGGGACAATATTCATTCTATCCGCCATCAATGTGACCATATTTCCTACAATGTTTTGTAGCTGTTGATATTAAAATTCTTATGAGACATCTGAGGCAACCTTTTTACAAGGGCAATAACATCTACCATCACCCTTTTCACCTGCTTTACTTTTTTCCCCACCTCTAACAACATTCTACAACCTTTTTCAGCACAAAAAAACCCTTTCGGAACCGTCGTTGTTATAGCAAGATTGTCGCAACATCTTTAAATCATCAAATATTTATAGGACAATTTTAGGTCACTATCATCACCATTGCGACGATAGTGACCTGAAAATTTATATTTTTTTCCAATTATTTATTTTAGGTCATTTTCAACGGTAAATTTTGACTAAATTATTATGGTCAACATTCATTGCTTATGTGAAGGACAATCTATGGTCGTCACTTATGCGATGCACATTAAACATTATAATTTAGTCAAACTTTAGGTGTCGAGATTGCGACGAACATGGGTTAGATTTAGAAAAAAAGAACTTCTTCTCTTGCATGTTGCGACGAAAGAGTACTTTCGTCGCAAGTGGTCGTCGCAAATTTTTCAATATGTAGTAGTGTTCGTGTGTCGGTTATCAGACTAACAGATTTACATCTGTGGTCATTCTTCTACCTTATTCCATAGTTACCCACTTTCTCGATTGTGGGTGCTGAGCTGGCAGGTTGAAGATTTCTCCCTTGGCTTTTCAAAAGAGAAGATTCCACTTATGCTATTCAAAAATATAACAAAAAAGAGGGATGTTAGAGAAAGGATCTTTCAGACAACCCAAGAAACATTTGTAACAGAGTTGTGAGAAGATATAGTAGAGGATCTGAAGAAACTAGCTATCTCTACAACTATTGTGCGTATGCATCCACAAAATCATCCTCACTTTTCTTATAGAAATAGGCTTCAACAAATTTTTGATCCTGTTTACTTTTTTTTTTTTTTTATAAAGGGGAGGGGTGGGGGGTGCAGTTGTGTATTATATTTTTCAATGTATTAATTCATATTCTCGTGTTCCTAGGTTGAAGGTGTTTTAGTTGCAGCCAATGTGTACTCGACCCCCTTTGAACCTGTATGTGCAACAAGCAACTCCATTGCTTTTTCCTCTGCTTTGATAAGTGATGATACGATTGATTGTCTGCGATGTGGTGAAAAATGTCCATATATATATGGACATTGCGTCAATTATGTTATTCGAACCATGGGAAACAAAAATGTGCATTGTACGGTTAGGTAGCCTCTGTTGCAAAATGTGCTTCCTAAGTTGGCAAAGTTGTCGTATGAAACGTATCTACAGAAAAAGGAAAGTAGTGTCTACATGATGTGGGAGCTTCAGATACATAGCAAATTCACCTTAAATGAGGACAATGCAATTTTTCATATCGGGTGAAGAAGGGGATATATATATATATATAAGTTTGGTAGGGAATGAAAATACCTCATGTGACTCTGTAATATTTGTTCAGGATCTAGATAAATGTTCATTGGACTTGGCTAGTTGGGATTGCACGTGCATAAGATTAGCATGGAAGCAAACCCCATATATCCCATGGTCCTGGTTATTTTCTACTGTGAACATATACTAGATGCAAGAGAAAATGAATGCGACGACGTATTTTCTTTGCATATCAAATTGTTTCATGCAAAGGTCGATGGGTTTTTCTCTATGGAACCTTCTGGGAACTTGCTTATGGCCTGTTTGAAGTTTGGTGTTCTTGGTTATGTGATCTGTTTGTCAATTTGTATACCGCGGAACTCCAATTTTTCTTTGGAGGACACAGAGCAATATAACTGAATTTTTTAGCCAGCTAACCCTCAGATCCGCCTGATACTTTCTATGGTGTTGTGACGCAAATGTACTATGTGGCTTGTTTTAGTAGATTTCCTTGATCGATGAACTTGGTCAAATTATTGTTATGGAATAATTTGAAATCAATGAATATATAGTGTGCGAAATACAATTGTGCTAACATATCAACAATAGGCCCTTAAAATTCAAATTGGTCATTGTTTTAGCATTTTTGCTTATTCGATGAACTTGGTAAAATTAATGTCTTGGAATAATTTGAAATCAACGAATATATACTGTGCGGAGTGCAATTGTGTTGTCATATAAACAAGAGGCCCTTGAAATTCAAATTGGTCGTTGTTATGCTTGCGGTGATAGAATTTAAAAAAAATATATCTTTTGTTTCCTTCATTTTTTTAAAAATAAGCGATTTAACATCCTTTAATAATTTAATGTAATTCACTTGTACAATATCAATATTTAATATTAATAATTTAGTATTTGAAAATAATGTTTTTAGATAAATTTAGATAGGATGACCATCCCTAAACAATTGCAATCTTGAACCCGCCAGTCATGGAATCCTATCGATTTTTATTTTGGAGGACACAGAACAATAATCCAAGCAACCCACAAGCCCACCTGTCAATTTGTATATCGCAGAAGTCTGGGTGCTATTTGTAGGACACAGAACAAAAGAGGCTCAATTTTCAGCCCACCAGGCTGAGAACCCGCGATCCAAAACTGCGTAATTATGGAATGAGGGCTCCGCATATGATGTATAAAATCTCATGTCCATACTTTCTAAAATTACATGTTTACTATGTATTCCTCGTTAGTCGAAATTGTTTTATATCAGTCGCCTGACCAGATTGTACAAAATTTATCGTCTAATTAAATTTTACAATATCAATATTTAAAATTAATAGCTTAGTATTGAAAATAATGTTTTTAGATATGTTATATAGTTAATAGGGATTACCATCTGTAAACAATGGCAAACTTGAAGTCGCCAGCCCTTAAGTCCATGTGTCAATCTGTATATCATAGAACTCTGAGTGCTATTTAGAGGACACAGAACAATGAAAGTGCAATGTTGAGCCAACCAACTCACACGTCCTCTTGTCAATTTGTATATCGTGGAATTTTGGGTGCTATTTGTAGAGTGCGGAACAATATAGGCCCAATTTTTAGCCCGCCAACCCGAGAGCCCCCGTTCCAAAAAAGTGGCTAAATATGGAATGGTGGATTTGTACATGATCTATAAATATTTCATGTCCATAGTTTATAAGACTACATACTTAGTATGTATTACTTGTTTTTCAGAAAACTTGTAGGTGTGGAATTTGGTGGATTCATGACTTCAGATTTCAATTACTTTTATATCACCAACCTGACTGACCGCTTCCCCTTTTGATATTGTAATAAACGAATATAAACTAGCCCAAGTCCAATTGTGCTATGACATGAATACGAGACCCTTAAAATTCAAATAGCTGGTAAGTCTGCTTGTCAATTTGTATATCGCGAAAATGTAGGTTCTATTTGTAGGGAACAGAACAATAGAGGGCCTATTTTGAACCCGCCAACCCAAGAACCCACCAGCCCGAGTTCTGTTTGAACGACACAAAACAATAGAAATGCAATGTTGAACGAGCTAGCCCACAAGACCTCCTGTCAATTTGTATATCGCAAAACTCTTGGGTGCTATTTGTAGCTAACAGAACAATAGAGGCCTAGTTTTGAGCCCGCCAGCCCGAGTACCCCCGATCCACAGATTGACTTAAGTATGGAATATGGGAATATTACATGGTCTATAAAATCTCATGTTCGTACTTTATAAAAATAGATTTTCTGTATTTCTCATTTTTTACGGAAAATTTCTTGGTAAGGAATTTGGAAGATTCACGTATTCAGATTTCACATACTTTTATATCACCATCCCCACCGAGCTACTACTTCCCTGTTTCATATTGTACAAACCTCCTTCAATAATTAAATTGTACAATATCAATATTTTATATTAATAATTTAGTATTCAAAAGAATGTCTTTAGATAATGTCCAATAGTTAATAGGGATTACCATCCATAGACAATGGAAAACTTGAACACACCAACCCTCAAGTCCATCTGTCAATATGTATATCACATAACTCCGAGTGCTATTTGGATGACATGGAACAATGAAAGTGAAATATTGAAATAGCCAGCCCGCAGGTCCTCTTGTCAATTTGTATATCGTGGAATTGTGGGTGCTATTTGTAAAGCGCAGAACAATAGAGGCCTAATTTTCATCCCCCCAGCCCGAGAGCCCCCGATCCAAAAAAGTGGCTAAATATGGAATTAATACGGGATCTCTACGGGACAATAAAAGTGCAATGTTCAGTCAGCCAGCCCGCAAGTCCGCCTGTCAATTTGTATATCGCGAAAGTCTGGGTGCTATTTGTAGGACATAGAACAATAGAGGTTCAATTTTCAGCCCACCAGGCTGAGAACCCTCGATCCAAAAAGTGCCTAAGTATGGAATGAGGGATCCGCATATGCTCTATAAAATATCATGTCCATACTTTATAAAAGTACATGTTTACAATGTATTGCTCATTTTTCAGAATACTTGTATATCACTCGCCCGACCAGATTCTACAAACTTTCTCGTCCAATTAAATTCTTCAATATCAATATTTAATATTAATAATTTACCTCAAGTCCATCTGTCAATCTATATATCGCGGAACTCTGAGTGCTATTTGGAGGATACAGAACAATGAAAGTGAAATGTTGATCCAGCCAGCCCACAGGTCCGCTTGTCAATTTGTATATTATGGAATTGTGGGTGCTATTTGTAGAGCATAGAACAATAGCGGCCCAATTTTCCGCCCGCCAGCCTGAGAGCCCCCGATCCAAAAAAGTGTCTAAATATGGAATTAATATGGAATCGCTATGGGACAATAAAACTGAAATGTTGAGAGAACCAACTCACAAGTCCGCCTGTCAATTTGTATATCCCAGAAGTTTGGGTGTTATTTGTAGGACACAGAACAATAGAGGTTCGATTTTCATCCCGTCAGGCGGAGAACCCGCGATCCAAAAAGTGCCTAAGTATGGAATGATGGATCTGCATATGCTCTATATAAAATCTCATGTCCATACTTTATAAAAGTACATGTTTACTATGTATTTCTTGTTTGTTAGAAAACTTTTATATCACTTGCTCGACCAGATTGTACAAACTTTGTCATATAATTAAATTATGCAATATCAATATGTAATATTAATAATTTAGAATTGAAAATAATGTTTTTAGATATGTTAGATAGTTGATAGGGATTTCCATCCATAAACAATGACAAACTTGAACCTGCCAGCCCTCCAGTCCATGTGTCAATATCTATATCACAAAAATCTGAGTGTTATTTGGAGGACACAGAACAATGAAAGTGTAATATTGAGCCAACCAGCCCGCACGTCTGCTTGTCAATTTGTATATCGCATAATTGTGGGTGCTATTTGTAGAGAGCGAAAAAATAGAGGCCCAATTTTCATCTCGAGAGCCCCTGATCCAAAAAGTGGCTAAATATAGAATGGCGGATCCATACATGATTTATAAAAATTTCATGTCCATAGTTAATATGTATTAATCATTTTTTGGAAAACTTGTAGGTGCGGAAGCTAGCAGATTCATGACTTCATATTTCAGTTACTTTTGTATCACCATCCCGACCAAATAATTCCCTATTTGATATTGTAAGAAATGGATATAAACTAGCCCAAGTCCAATTGTGCTATGACATGAATACGAGTCCCTTAAAATTCAAATAGCTGGCAAGTCTACTTGTGAATTTGTATATCGCAGAAATGTGGGTGCTATTTGTAGGGAACAGAACAATAGAGGGCCAATTTTGAACTCGCCAACCAGAGTGTTGTTTGAATGACACAGAACAATAGAAATGCAATGTTGAACGAGCCAACCCACAAGACCGCCTGTCAATTTGTATATCGTGGAACTCTTCGGTGTTATTTGTAGCTAACAAAACAATATCAATATTTTATATTAATAATTTAAAATGTCTTTAGATAATGTCCAATAGTTAATAGGGATTAGCATCCGTAGAGATACAAATTGACGACCGATATTTGTCACTGAGATGCAATATGACCATTGGCCCTTCACGTCTCCTGGGTATATATCTATCGTTTTTCTTTTGTAACCCGCCCGACTGCTTTCCATACTTCGTTATTTCTTGGAATTGGTTTCTCCATCACCACTGCCTTCGTACTTGTTTTCAGATATGCAATAATTAATCTTTAAAGTTAGTAGTCATCCTGCAGGAACTATTAATATTGTCATTAATGTCTAGAAATCTGGAGAAGATTTTTCATTACTACAAATAAAACTAAGATTTGCGCACAAGTATGTTATCCTTTCCAAGTATTCATTTCAAAGACGATGTAATCTTTTTTTTTTTTGTGCTCTGGCGGGTTGGTGCTTAAAAGAAATTTCTAATTATTAATCTCTCTTTGCCGTCACCACCATCTTCACACTTTTTTCAAATTGTGCAATTAGTGAGCTATGATGGTGACAACTCATTCCGCATGAACCCTAGAGCTTGTCATTGATTAGCGAAAGGCTCGAGGAGATATTCCATTGATATTCATTAAATCATAATTTGTCGAGGGTTATATTATCCCTCCCCGATTTTCATTTCAAACATCGTCTCGAGAAAACATAAACTCTTAATAACTTCTGGTAGTAGTTCTGTCTAGATACAGTAAACACATTGGGGCATAATGGCCAGAGGTTCCACTATTCCAGTTCATATTCTTACGATTCATCTCCCTTCGCCCAGGAGCAAAAAATAATATGGTCCCTTGGTAAACCAAGAGATATATTTCAAGCCAAAGAATTCCAAGGCAAACCTACTTGTTCAGAGAACCTGCCAGTTTCATTCATGGTTGTTGCGGAAGTTGATGTCATGAATTCCGAGCTGGAAGAAGATGATCTAATGGGTGATGATATGACAATGGATGATGGTAATGCAGAGAATCTTCCAACTCCTGTGCCCAAATTGAAATCAACCATAATGGACGAAACTTCCTGGCTCGGTGATGGCAGTCCTGACAACACCAAAAGGAGTTTTAGAAAAGAAACTGATGATTAACACAATATCCACTTTGCAATGCAAAAGTAGGAATTCCAGAGTTCCAAATTAGTCTGTTTTGGGCAGAAGAGTTTCATTTTAAATAAATGATATGGTGATGCTCCCAAAGATATATTTCAAGCCAAAAAATTAATTATTAACATATTTGGGAATTAGGTCCAAAACTCTCACTGTTGCAAGGCATTTTTCTACTAGTCATCTCGTTCCACCTAGAATGGACTAATTTGGCCCTCTGGAATTGCATGTGCAACCTGTGCTCTTGAATTTTTTTGGACCATGCATAAGCGGTTTCAGCTAAGGGCTATTCCATTTGCCCTGCAAAGTTTTTCGTCTTCTTTCTCATGAGAAGCTTTTGAAAACTATCATTTTTAGCACAGGATGATTCATCAAGGATAAAACTGCAAGGATCTTGCATACTGTGGATATCGTGTCTGTGTTTGTCACATATACGTTCAATGTTTTGGCACGAAGAACTGGGTCCAATTTCTAAGGATAGATGTACAATTCTCGTTGCTTTTCTTATTTTTTTAAATGGATTTTCTATTAAAAAATATTTGCCTTCGACTCTTCATTGTTGCTTCTTTTCTGGATTTAACGCATGTTCTCATTAGCATGGTTCGGTGCTCTCGTACTTCTTCGATATTGTGTTTACTTACGTTATTTTTTCTAAGATGGAACATCTAACAATTATATGACAATGTACTGTGTCAATCCACCAGCCTTTTATGTAAATAAAAAATGTATTACATAGTTTCAAACCAACGTTCAATTCTATTCGTAATGCAAATAGAACATAGCAATACCAATGTACATTGTTGCAGCAAAATTGTTATTCTTGTTTCTAGACATGCAATTATTAAGTTTTAATGATAACAACCATAATGCAAGAAGTTTAATACTTGAGTTACTATGTTGCAGTCATGGAAGAATGTATCAAGAACATAGTGATGCAGGAGCATCCGCAATTCATCATACGAACCAGCGCGAGGAGAAAGAAGAGACAGCTGGACAAGCCAACAAACCTCAAATTTTGAATTCTACCTTGGTATTGTTGCGCCGTCGTTTTACTAAAGGCATTCAAAGCTGAGCGCACTTGTAATGTAATGTAGATAAGCAGGCATTTAATGGTTTTAATGCTGGTAGATAGAAATTAGCTGTAGATTAGACAGTTTTTACTTCCAGGAGGGAAAACGAATATAGGCACCCTCCTTGTATAATTGATATTATTATTCAGCATTAGCATAGAAGCAAGGAAGAACAGAGCAGAGAGCTTGTGAAGAAACTCCATGTACAGATATTGAATTAATAGGAAAGGCTTGATTCAAATCCATGGATGTGTTTGATCTCTGTGTGTTGTTGATATTATGCCTTTGCATGTTTGCTTCTTTATATGCTTATCTTTTATATGCTGCGTACGTGATTGCATATCAGGTTCGGAACCTGAGGGAATGAGGGAATGAGTTTCAATTGATTCTCTTCTTAAGCCAGGAGATTCCTTCATAGAGTGCAGTTGAATTCCTCCGCATCGAGTGCGTTGAGGAGGCTGGGCAGTTGAACTTTTGTTCTCTGTTGCCCAGGGCTATGTTGGGTTATTTGAACCACGCAGGTGAGTGCAGGTCGAATTGAAGTATCAGAGCCGAGTCTGAGAGAAGAATGACTAGACATGTTTGCAGGATCGCACAGGCCTAGATGGCTTCAATGCTTTGAGAGCTGTTGGAAGTCGAGCACTGAAAGAAAGTGAGAAGTCTCTGAAGGAGTCAGAGAGAGACAAAGCTCAGGAAGGATAGTTCCTTGCAAGCATCTCAGGAACAGGTATGGGAGAGATTGAACCAAGGAAAAACTTAGAAGCCGGAGGATTCTCAAGAGGAAGAGAATCAACGGTTGGAAACCCCTGTGAAGTTTGCGAAACCCTAAGGACCATCCGATCGCAGAAGAGTTGCATGGGAGATAACCCTTAAGCACAGGTGTGGAGAATAAAATTCCATCGGACTTTGGGGTTTCGACGTTCGAGGATTGGTAAGGTGAGAGTTATACACCTCGAGAAATCGCGAGTTACGATTTCCCGAATCAATCGAAGCCGTTGATCGGAGAGGGGACACGTGGCACAGGATCCCTGAGGATCGGGGTTCGGCGTTCGACATTCTCGGAGGCAAGACTTCAACCCCCTTTTGAAATCGCGACCGGCGATTTCCCGAATCGATCGGAGCCGTTGATCGGAGAGGGGACACGTGGCGCAAGATCCCGAGGAGTCAGAGTTCGGGGTTTTACAAGGACTGTGGTCTTGTGCATTAGGAAACGCGAATTCTTGAATCGCAATTTCCTGATAGAATGAGGGGGAGACAGGTGTCAAGGCATAGGCCTCACCAGAGGTGCTGACAGGTGGCGTGATATGAGAGTTTCAACATTCGGTATTTCCCAATGCAAGAAACCATGACAGTTGAAATCACGATCCCGCGATTCCCGATCGCACGAGCATAGGAGTGACGTAGTTGAGTGGGATCTCCAGAGTAGGTGGAGGACAGGTGTCATCGGACTTCGGGGTTTTGGCGTTCGGAGAATCGGGGTTCTCGACGCCAAGAAGTTCTTGGATCGCGGATCCGCGATCCGCAAAATCCCGAAGAAGACGTGGCAGCGTGGGACCCCGGGAGCTAGTGGAGTACAGGTGGAATCATATCAGAGTTCGGGGTTTGGGGATTCATGGTGTAAGTGAATCATGGCATTTCATGTGCCGAATTCTCGATAAGGAAATCTCCGGTAGAGGGAAGTGTTGACCCGTTGAACATCGGGGATCGGGGTTTTGTTTTACATGTGAATTGTGTTCGCGTGAACCGCGAACTCCCGAGGCGCGATAACCCGATTTCCGAAGGGGAGATTGCCAAGGGGTTATTGTGGGTGACTCGTGACTCCCGAGGGGAGTTGGAAGAGCTTAGACTCTTCGGGCCCGTGGTTGGAGAAGGTCCTGGTGGAAGCGACCGCTCGCTGAGGGGTAGGTTGCGTCAGAGTGGTATCAGAGCGGGAGTGTCTTTGTTTTTTGAAGAAGAGACAGAAGAGACATAATGCCGCCTAGGAGGGAAAGGCAGTCACCTGATCGTGAGAACAGGGACGCGCGAAGAAGGGGTAGACCAGCAGGAAATCCAACAGGGAATCCAGAGATGGAGCGTCAAATACGGGATCTCAGGGCGAGACTCGAAGATATGGAGACCACCCAGAGGCATGGAGTGGGTACAACAGAGTTCAGCGATCCTGAGGTTGAGGAGGAAGCTGGACACGACCAAGAAGAGGTCGCTGCAGAAGATGCCTCGACAGAGAGGTTGATCAGAGCCATTTCGAGGATGAGCTCGAAGAAGAAGATGGATATTCCCGTCTATGAGGGAAATCTAAACGTAGAGGAGCTGTTGGATTGGATCTGAGCACTCGACACATACTTCGACTACGAAGACATCGAAGAGGACAAGAAGGTGAGACATGCTGTCACCAAGCTGAAGGGACACGCAGCCTTATGGTGGGACAAGCTGCAGGCAGACAGATGTTCCAAAGTAAAACAAAAGATCAAAAGCTGGGATCGGATGATCGCCAAGATGAAGGCGAAGTTCATCCCAAGGGACTACCAGATCACTCTGTTCAGGCGCATGCAGAACCTGAGGCAGAAGTTGATGACGGTGAAAGAGTACACCAAGGAGTTCTACAGGCTCAACATTCGAGCTAGTCATCGGGAGAGTGATGACGAAAAGGTGGCAAGATATATGAATGGTCTTATGTATGACATTCAGGATGAGTTGAGCATGGTTACCGTCCGCACAGTTGAGGATGCGTACCAGATGGCTCTAAAGGCCGAGGAGAAGCTGAACCACAAGCAGGGACATCGAGGGCGAGGCAGAAGCCAACCTAGAGGCAAAGCAGTTGCCCAAGAAAGAACTCAAAAGCCCAAGGAGGATTGGAAGAGGCCTCATGGAAGAGCTGAAAGAGGTGGGACCTCACAGCAGAGGCAGCAAGTTGTTGAGCCGAGGAGACAGCAAACAGGTCAGCAAGGAGATTACGCTGATGCCAACACATTTCCTCGCACCCGAGGTAGAGGAAGAGGCAGAGGAGGAATTATCACCTGTTTCACATGTGGGAAAGACAGACACAAGGCCGTTGACTATCCAGAGAGGAATATGGACAGAGGAAACGCTCATGTTGCTGAGGCGCAGAGGCGTGATGTAGAAGATGAAGACCCTGGAAGTGGGAAGTCACTAACAGTGCATAAAGTTCTCTTGAAACCTGAGAAAGAGATGGAGGACACAACGCAGAGATGCAGACTGTTCTGGACGACTTGCAAGACCCAGGGATGGAAATGCAAGGTCATAGTGGACAGTGGAAGCACCGATAATCTCGTTTCGACCGAGATGGTGGAGAAACTGGAGCTGAAAACGAACAAACACCCGAACCCATACAAAGTGACATGGCTGCAGAAAGGACACCAAGTATGTGTTACAAAACAATGCTTGGTAAATTTTAAAATGGGTGATTATAGGGATGAGATTCTATGTGATTTCATTCCCATGGATGTCTGTCATGTATTATTGGGAAGACCATGGAAGTTTGATAGAAATGTTGTTCATAATGGGAGGATGAACACATACACCTTGGAGAAAGATGGGAAAACACATACACTACTGCCGGGGAAGGATAAGGAAGTGAATCCGGAAGTGAGCAGTACCATACTTCTCATGAGTGGGAAAGAGCTTCTCACAGAGTTGGAGAAGGATGAAGATCCACAATTCTTTGTTGTTAGGAAGCCGAGAATTGTCCTGACAAGCACAAGAGTGGATGACTTTCCGGACGAGATTCAGGAACTGCTTGGAGAGTTCGTTGATATCATCGTAGACGAACTACCTCGTTCGTTGCCACCGATGAGGAGTGTGAGTCACCACATTGACCTCATACCCGGAGCAAGTTTGCCAAATAAGGCAGTGTACAGGTTGACCCCTCAAGAGAATGAGGAAGTCAAAAGGCAGGTACAGGATCTGCAAGATAAGGGATTAGTCAGGGAGAGCCTGAGTTTGTGTGTCATCCCAATGGTACTAAGTCCGAAGAAGGATGGAGGCTGGAGAATGTGTACAGACTCCAGGGAAATAAATAAGATTACCATCAGGTACAGGTTTCCACTGCCATGAATGGATGACTTGATGGATTGCCTAAGTGGGGCAAATTACTTCTCCAAGATTGATCTCAAGAGCGGATATCATCAGATCCGGATGAGAGAGGGAGATGACTGGAAGACGACATTCAAGACAAACGAGGGTTTGTACGAATGGCTGGTCATGCCATTTGGGTTGACAAACGCGCCAAGCACATTTATGCGGCTGATGAATGAAGTCCTGCAGGAATTCATTGGCAAGTTTGTGGTCGTATACTTGGACGACATACTGATTTTCAGCAAGACCAGGGCTGAACACTTGAGGCATTTGGCCATTGTAATGAGAAGACTGCAGCAGGAGAAACTGCTGATAAATTTGAAGAAGTGTTCCTTCATGCAGACAGAGCTCATTTATTTGGGCTTTGTAATATCGGAAAATGAATTAAAAATGGATCCTCAGAAGGTGAATGTAATCAGGAATTGGCCATCGCCAAGGAATGTTTTTGAGGTAAGGAGATTTCACGGTTTGGCAAGCTTCTACAGAAAATTCATTCGGAATTTTAGTGGAATCAGTGCCGCAATGATGGACACAGTGAAAAAGCGGCATAAAATTTTTCATTGGACAGCCGAGGCTGAGAAGAGCTTCAATTTGTTGAAGCGAAAGATTACTGAGAAACCAATTCTGGTGCTGCCGAATTTTCAGAAAACCTTCCAAGTGAAGTGTGATGCCAGTGGGTATGTTGTTGGAGGGGTTTTAAGTCAGGATGACAGACCTGTTGCATACTACAGCAAGAAGCTGGATGATGCAAAACTGAAGTACTCCACATATGATAAAGAATTCTATGCCATTATCCAGGCATTGAAAAAGTGGAGGCATTACCTCATCCCCAAGGAATTTGTTCTGTACAGTGATAATCATGCGTTACAATTCGTGAGTTAGCAAGAGAAGTTGAATCAAAAGCATGCGAAGTGGGTGGAATATATGCAAAATTTCACCTTTGTCATAAAACACATTTCGGGGACTGCGAACAAGGTGGCGGACGCCTTGAGTAGAAAATGTTTGTTGCTGCAGGAATTCAAAGTCAAAACGTTGGGTTTTGAAAACCTGAAAGATATGTATGTAGGTGATGCTGATTTCGAGGAAGATTATGAAGCAACCGAGAATCCGGCGCTCAGAGATAGGATCCCGTGGATATATTTCTTGATACAGGATGGGTTGCTCTTCAAGGGCAATCAATTGTGCATTCCATATTTCTCTATGAGAGAGAATTTGGTACGAGAAAAGTACAGCGGTGGACTAGCAGGTCATTTCGGGCATGGCAAAACATTCGCCAAGCTGGGCGAATCTTATTTTTGGCCAGGCATGCGTACAGATGTTAGGAGATTTGTTGACAGGTGCAGAATATGTCAGCATGCAAACGGCTGCAAGCAGAACACAGGGTTATATCAGCCGTTACCTATACCCGAAAGGCCATGGGACGCCATTAGCATGGAATTTGTGTTGGGTTTACCTAGAACACAGCGAGGAGTGGATTCCATTTTTGTAGTGGTGGACAGATTCTCGAAGATGGCACATTTCATCCCATGCCATAAGACGAGCGATGCAACCCACATCGCCAATTTATTTTTCAAAGAGATCGTATGATTGCATGGATTACCGAGAAGTATAGTCTCGGATCGGGATACCAAGTTCATAGGTCATTTTTGGAGGACATTATGGAAGAAGCTAAGGACTGACTTAGCATTCAGTTCTGCTTACCATCTGCAGATAGATGGGAAAACAGAAGTGGTCAACAGGAGCTTGGGGGATCTGTTGAGAAGCCTGGTGACAGAGCATCACACCAGTTGGGATCAAATCCTACCACAGGTAGAATTTGCGTACAACGATTCTGTGAATCGGAGTACAGGTAAGAGCCCATTCCAAATTTTGTATGGGACACAGTCGAGAGGAGTTTCTGAGCTCAGGGAGTCAGAACAGGCTGAGACTAACAGTGCGAGGGCTGAATAATTTGCTGAATCAATGCAAGAACTTCACACACAGGTGAAGCAGCGACTACAAAAGTCCAATCAAGAGTACAAGCACAGAGCCAATCAGAGAAAAAGGCAACTTCAGTTTGAAGTTGGGGACATGGTTCTGGTGCACCTGAGGAAAGAAAGGTTCCCAAGGGGAACATATAATAAACTCAAGATGAAGAAAATTGGGCCATGTAAAATTTTGAGAAAATTTGGAGAAAATGCATATGAGCTTGAGTTGCGAGAGGGCATCGGTATATCTCCGATTTTCAATATTTCAGATTTATACCCCTACAGGACCGAGGATGAAGGAGCTGGAACTAATGAACAACCAGTGGTCCAGTGGCAGAAGCATCTACCATTTGCACAGAAGCCTGAGATGGAGTGAATACTGGATAAAAGAGTTGGAAGGGAGATCAGGAGAAAGCAATATTTTGAATACCTGGTGAAATGGAAAGATCACCCAGTGGAGGATGCCAGCTGGGAGATAGAAGCAGTGATTTTGAAACATGCGCAGACTATACAGGAGCTCATGGACAGGAGTCCATGAAATCTTTTGAGCCGAGGAGTATGATGCAGGAGCATCCGCAATTCATCATACGAACCAGCGCGAGGAGAAAGAAGAGACAGCTGGACAAGCCAGCAAACCTCAAATTTTGAATTCTACCTTGGTATTGTTGCGTCGCCGTTTCACTAAAGGCATTCAAAGCTGAGCGCATTTGTAATGTAATGTAGATAAGCAGGCATTTAATGGTTTTAATGCTGGTAGATAGAAATTAGCTGTAGATTAGACAGTTTTTACTTCCAGGAGGGAAAATGAATATAGGCACCCTCCTTGTATAATTGAGATTATTATTCAGCATTAGCATAGAAGAAAGGAAGAACAGAGCAGAGAGCTTGTGAAGAAACTCCATGTACAGATATTGAATTAATAGGAAAGGCTTGATTCAAATCCATGGATGTGTTTGATCTCTGTGTGTTGTTGATATTAAGCCTTTGCATGTTTGCTTCTTTATATGCTTATCTTTTATATGTTGCGTATGTGATTGCATATCAGGTTCGGAACCTGAGGGAATGAGGGAATGAGTTTCAATTGATTCTCTGCTTAAGCCAGGAGATTCCTGCATAGAGTGCAGTTGAATTCCTCCGCATCGAGTGCGTTGAGGAGGCTGGGCAGTTGAACTTTTGTTCTCTATTGCCCAGGGTTATGTTGGGTTATTTGAACCGCGCAGGTGAGTGCAGGTCGAATTGAAGTCTCAGAGCCGAGTCTGAGAGAAGAATGACTGGACATGTTTGCAGGATCGCACAGGTCTAGACGGCTTCGACGCTTTGAGAGTTGTTGGAAGTCGAGCACCAAAAGAAAGTGAGAAGTCTCTGAAGGAGTCAGAGAGAGACAAAGCTCAGGAGGGATAGTTCCTTGCAAGCATCTCAGGAATAGGCCTGGGAGAGATTGAACCAAGGAAAAGCTTAGAAGCCGGAGGATTCTCAAGAGGAAGAGAATCAATGGTTGGAAACCCCCGTGAAGTTTGTGAAACCCTAAGGACCGTCCGATCGCGGAAGAGTTGTGTGGGAGATAACCCTTAAGCACAGGTGTGGAGAATCAAAGTCCATCGGACTTTGGGGTTTTGGCATTCGGGGATTGGTAAGGTGAGAGTTCTACACCTCAAGAAATCGCGAGTTGCGATTTCCCGAATCAATCGAAGCCATTGATCGGAGAGGGGACACGTGGCGCAGGATCCCTGAGGATCGGGGTTCGGCGTTCGACGTTCCCGGAGGAAAGAGTTCAACCCCCTTTTGAAATCGCGATCGGCGATTTCCCGAATCAAACGGAGCCATTGATCAGAGAGGGGACACATGGTGCAAGATCCTGAGGAGTCAGAGTTCGGGGTTTTACAAGGACTGTGGTCTTGTGCATCAGGAAACGCGAATTCCCGAATCGCGATTTCTCGATAGAACGAGGGGGAGACAGGTGTCAAGGCATAGGCCTCACCAGAGGTGCTGACATGTGGCGTGATGCAAGAAACCATGACAGTTCAAATCGCGATTCTTGATCGCACGAGCGTAGGAGTGACGTAGTTGAGTGGGATCTCCAGAGCAGGTGGAGGACAGGTGTCATCGGACTTCGGGGTTTCGACGTTCGGAGAATCGGGGTTCTCGACGCCAAGAAGTTCTTGCATCGCGGATCCGCGATCCGTGAAATCCTGAAGACGACGTGGCAGCGTGGGACCCCGGGAGCTAGTGGAGTATAGGTGGAAGCATATCGGAGTTCGGGGTTTGGGGATTCATGGTGTAAGTGAATCATGGTGTTTCATGTGCTGAATTCCCGATAAGGAAATCTCCGGTAGAGGGAAGCGTTGACCCATTGACCATCGGGGATCGGGGTTTTGTTTTACATGTGAATTGTGTTCACGTGAACCGCGAACTCCCGAGGCGCGATATCCCAATTTCCGAAGGGGAGATTGCCGAGGGGTTATTGTGGGTGACTCGTGACGCCCGAGGGGAGTTGGAAGAGCTTAGACTCTTCGGGCCCATGGTTGGAGAAGGTCCTGGTGGAAGCGGTCGCTCGCTGAGGGGCAGGTTGCGTCACATAGTTACACCCACACATTCCAATAAAATCTAATCTTCAACAAAGCATTTGCTAGAAATTAGTAGAAAATTAAGTTTAGTAGTTAAGTTAATATGTTACAGTCATGGAAGAATGTATGAAGAACATACTTACACACACACATGTTGCAATATAATCTAATCTTCAACAATGCATTTGCTGACAATTGGTAGAAAATGATGTTTTTGCAATGATGGGGCTTCTTTGAAACCAATTCGTGCTTACGAAATCTGCCTTTCACCTTTCTATTTTCCCACTCTTTTATTCCCTCTAGTTTCTTTTCCTAGTTACTTAATCATTTTTTTCTCGAAAATGCCTTGTTGTGTAGCTTGGCGGATTCACCCGTTTCCAACGACCGCTTTCCCTTTCTTTAAATCGACCCTCTATTGTTTGTCCTACAATTGGCACCTAGAGTTCCACGATATACAAATTGACAGGCGGAGTTGCACGCTGACTGGGTCAACATTGCACTTCTACTTTTCCGTGACCTCCAAACAACATTCGGAGCTCCAGGGTATAAAAATTGACATACAGTCTCAAGGGTTGGCGGCCTCAAGTTTGCCTTTCTTTACTGATGAAAAAGTGCTAAAACGAACCATCCCACATTTGCAGGACATAATCTATATTAAAGGGAAAACCATTTCCTCTATAGTTCTGTGTCCTGCAAACAACACCCATAGTTCTGCACTATACAAATTAATAGCTGACAGGGATATACAAATTTGCAACCGGCCTTAGATCATACCCTCTTCCATATTATGGTCCACCTACCCTCTTCCATATTACGGTCCACCTATCATGCCCTCTTCCGTGGTATACATTTTTCACTGAAAACTTTCGAGAAATACAATTTAACCATCGAGTCCTCGCATATTTTGTGGAACTATTGTCACTCCATTTTGAAGCCCGTCTACCCGCTTTCCATACTTCTTCATTTGTTCAAATTTCTTTGGTGAATCATCCGTTTGGTGGGTTGAAGAAATATTTAGTTCCTAGTCCTTGTCTCTTGTGCCCGCACCCATTTGCAATTAGCAGTTGCCAATTATATATAAGATCTTATTGCTACGAATGCAATTAAAAATTTCCCTATTCCATACTTAGCCACTTTGCTGGAATTCCGCAAATATATAAACTGACCGTTGAACTGCCCCATCATGATATCTTCCATTTTACACATTTTGCAATCAAAAATTCTGATACATGATATTTGACCGTGCAACACTCAGCTATCTTGAGTATCCCCGTAACCCTTTTTTGAATCCTGTTCGACCTCTTTTCAGAGCTTGCCATTCTTTCCTTTCTCGTTGTCGTCTCCATCACCTTCTCACTTGTGTATAATAATAATAATATATATATATATATATATATATTATGTATATATATATATATATATATATATATATATATATATATATATACATATCTTGTTTCTAAATATGGAATTATTGGCATTTAATTCTAATAGGTCATCATGCAGAAACTATATAAATTGTCATTGATGGGCGAAAGGCTTGAGGAGATCTCGTATTGATGCGCATTAAACCAAAATTTGTGGGGGAATTATATTATCCCTTATGAGTGTTGATTTCAAAATCATGAAATATCGTTCGCACATCATGGCCTTCGCACGTTCATGAAACCTATAATACTTAATTTCTCTTTGTCATACATGCCACATTCGCTTTTCTAAATATGGAATAAATAAGCTTTACTGCTAACAGTTTATCATGCACCACCCATAAAAATTGTCATTAATCAGCGAAAGGCTCGATGAGATTTCCCATTCATAAGAATTTAACCAAGATTTAGCAAAGAGTTACATTATCGGCTCTAACTGTTCATTTAAACCATCATCTACAACAAACCAACGTCCTCATAAACCTATGGCATCAACTCGACAACATTTCCGTGTACATACACTGAACATCTTCGGGTGTGAGGACCAGAACTTCCAGTGGTTCAGGGAATATTCTTATTACTCAACCTTTTTCGCAGAGAACCAAGTAATTTGGACCTACAGGGTTGCTCATGCAAGATGTGTCCCTGAGGTTTTTGACTGTAAGGACCTGGTCTCTTGGTGTGCCGAAAAAATTATTTAAGAGAAAATAATTATTCTACTACGGGACCTCTCTTTTATTTCTTTGTCACCTCAAGTCTTCCGCTAGATGCTATAATTGTCAGAGCCAACATTGATGTTTAGAGGAGAAGATTGTAAACAATTCCTAGCAAAGCATAATAACAGATTGGACCTCTTGCCTTATTTTTTGGAAAGCCCAGTTCTAGTTCCTGAAGATATTACAAGCATGCAAGTTGGTTCATTTAGAAATCAATTTCGTGAAATTGCTTGGATGTTTACAAGAATAACGGGACAGGAGTCCATAACAACTGTTTCCCGCATGGCTCTTTATATTTTGTATTTCACAGTCAACGAACAAGCCAATTTTGATTGGGGCAGGTTAATTTCCCATGAAATTTGTTCCCAATTTTCAAGCTACAAAAGAGAAAAGAAATTTTATATGTCGTCCTATTTAGATTTTGCAATAGTGCATTCTTGTTAGTTTACGCAACTATCTCTGTCCAAGAATGTCAACTGCAAATTCCATCCAGTAACATTCTGGTACCAGTCCTTGTGGAAGCACAAGGCTTCCCACTATTTTTATGAGGTTTTTAATGGATTCCTTTCTATTTTCAAAGTTTTGTTGTTAGGAGTAGATGCTCCCTGCATATCTGAACAGGAAAATAGTTTTTTAGACAAGAAGGGAACACTCGAAGTTTTGGATAATTACACTGTGATACAAATTTTTGTCTCCATGGAACAACCTTCTCTCCTTCCATGTCACATTACAGACATAATTTTTGTTGCAAAAGTAGCACGTCAATACAACTACTGGTTCTATCTATTCCAAAAGAAGAAAAAAAAAACAGTTCATTCCTCTGCCTTGGAAAGTAGGGGAGTTTGTGTTGAAAAACATCAACAAAATTGATGATTTCACAGCACATTGTAGCATATCCAACCTAAGATATGCTGAAATCATAAGAGGGTTCGACCCCTATAATATATTTCAACAACATTTACAAACACTTGGCCTCGACGATTGTTTTTTAAATAAACACCTGCCAAAAAATAGAGACAGTGGCGACAACGGTCCTGCCTCTGATGCTGATGATGTAGACACAGTGCAAAGTTGCACTAAATTGCACATGCAATAGGGGAAAGGCTCCAGTGAAAAGAGTGTTCAATCCACAAATACCACTCCAAAAAGTACAACATCCTAGACAATCGCTCCAATGACCCACCAAAACAACAAAGAAACTTAGAGTTCTTCAAATGGAGGAGAAGATAATGACCCTCCTCATTCTAAAATTAATAGTTCTCACAAGCTTCCAGTTGACAAGAAGAGAAAAAATAATTTGGGGTAGGCGAAAGAACCAGACATTCAAAGCGAGAACATGGAACTTGACACTGATCTGGATAGCATGATCTGCTTCCTTGATCATCCTGGAGATACCATCCACCATATCCATCCAATGGACATATCCGTTATCGAAAATTTTGACGAAGATGAATCCTTTGTGTTCCAGAGTGTTGTTTTTTATAACCAATCTAAAAAATTGATAATTGAGAAAAAAGATGTTAAAAATAAGAAAGGCAAATCTCGTTCAGAGGTTGATGTTGCCAACATGCGGCCATCCCAAATCTATCAACTTCACACCGCGAGTGGAGAAACACTTCATGATTCCATTGGAGGCATCGGGACCGATAATGCTAGACTAAAGGACCAGGTCAAGGAATTAGAAGAAGCTTTGATTCCTATGGCATTTCTTGTCGATCCTTTGGAAATAGCCATGCCTGATACCCTTGCACCCAATCTAAAAGCATCCTCCACCTTGCTCGCATCCTGTAAAGGATATGTGGAGAATAATATCAAAAAAATAATGGAACTGGTTACCGAGGCATGGAAAATATCACAAACCATCACTTCCATTGGAACCAGGGCACATAGGTTGCTCCAGCTTTTGCAAGTCGAGTTAAAAGATGAAGAAAATTTCTTTTTAAAAATGATCATTCCTTTTGGAAAGATTGTCAACAATATGACAGAAACAAAAAGAAGAGAAGAAGATCTTCCATCCAAAAACCATTTCTATCAGTTGAATGCATGTTGGAAGGAAAAAGTGAAGAACCTGCATCTCATTGTTCAGTGATGTGAACAAACCATATCGAAGAAAGATAAATTATTCACAAGGCTGTCAAATATAGACTTAGCCAGGAAAACCAACGACTTCCAAGACCCCGACTTAATCGCAAACTCCTTGTCCTTAACCAGGAAAGAGTTCAATAAACAGGTTGCTATGTTTAAGGTCTTGTCTCTAGAAACGTTTTACAACATCCTTCAATTTGATCAATTTGATCAAGCTCAATTCAATAGGCTCTCTGTAATCTTTCTATCGACTTTCGGGAATTAGAAAACAATATTTTCAACACAAAAATCTGGAATGAGATCATTGTCGCCCCAATGAAAAGATATAATGAAGAATGGCTCGAAAGGCAATTGACTTAGGCCGATGAAGAAAGGCAACAGGCAATTGCCAACATTCCAACAGGCGTTAAGGACATCCTTGAAACCGCAGTCGTCGGTGACATCAATGAAACGATAGCCTCAAGCAAATATCCAAAAGGCTCATATGTACCCTCACTGTAAGTTTACTTATCACATCCTTCTTTGTTTATCAACCCAGTTATTCCAGTTTCTTAAATACAGATGTATAGGCAAACACTTATACCTTTCCATTTTTTTTTTTTGCAGGTATTGCACTCTATATTATTTCCACAATCTTGTTTCTTGTACATATTTGTAATGGTTAGCAGGAGCCCCAATCCCAGTATACATGAAAAACACATTGAAATTTCGGTTTATATGTAACAAACTTTAATTTCTTTGTATATTTCAAAACTTCGAGTAGTATGTAACAAACTTTTATTTTTTGACATATTTCAAATAAAAATGCATTTAAATTTTTATATGTTACAGACTTTATTCTTATGTTTCACCAGTGTGTATGACAAATGCATTTAATTTTTAATATCTTACATATTTTTATTCTTATCTTTCACCGATCTGTATGACAATTGCATTTAATTTTTTATATGTTACAAACTTTTATTTTTTTATATATTTCAAAATAAATGGTGCTCTACAATGAAAGCGTCATTTACTTATACCCCATGTTCACAAATGCATTTAAATTTTTTTATTTCTTATCTCCTTTTAATTTTATTTCTTCATATATTTTTATCTTTCACCAGTCCATATGGAAAATGCATTTAAATTTTCAAATTTATTCTTCCACTGTCAACAAATTTGTAGTTTCTTATATACTTTCAAAAAATTTATGTTTGCTATATACTTTCAAAAAATATATGGTGCTATGCCTGCCAAGCGTCATTTACTTTTGCCCCATTATTCGTGATATGCATGTTCCACACAACATTTCCATGATACACATTTTGCAAGGAACACTTCGTTTCATTTACAATTCAACCCCATTTTGCACATTTTGTTTTCTAGCCTCGTTGACAGGGACTACGTTGCCATGTAGCCTTTTTTATATAGAAAACATATTTATATATTTTTTCCTATTTATTTATATCAATTATTTTTATTAATTTTAAATTTTAGTCCGTAAAAATAAAAATTTATTAGATTTTAGTGTCTAGAAAATTAATTCAATAATAAGTTCTTTTAAATTATAAATAGAAAGTAAGATTATTATATTCAATTTTCTAATTAATTTGTGCTATACACTAAAAAAAACTTTCATTTCCTTAAAATTTAAATGAAACTGTATTTAATTTTTTTAATGGAATTATGTGAAGCTTTATTGTTTCAAAACCTAATTTTAGAAAGAATTAAAATAAAATAAATATTATTTAAGTATTACATATTTTGTTTAAAAATTATGTGTGCCAGAGTGATTCAAGCATGTGGAAGCAGAGGAGAGCGACTGGAAGTAAGTTGAGAAGTGTTGTTTGTGTGAATCATGTTGGTGGGAAGAAAAGGCATTGGGTGGAAATGCAATCAGGAGTTTAGTTGCGTGAATAAAAGATGAAACTGCTCGTGAAGCTCGTCGAACATTCCAAAGAAAAAGCCATGCGACAGGACCAGAGACACCCACGTGCAGAGATCGAAGATGGATTGGGGCACTGAGTAGACAGGAGAGGTGGATTCAGACGTAGATTTGGCCAAGGCTAGGGTGACAGAGGTTGTGGGGAATGTAGTGATGGCCAGCGTGGAGCCCTGGAAGCACTTTGGTGATGGTGAATATTCTATGATGGGTCCAACATCCTTGAAATATGCATTTTCAGTATTTATCATGAACTCTTAATCCAATTTATATGTTCTTTCAATATGTATTGCTCAGTTCCAAAAAATATTATTGGTATTACTATTACATGTAATGATATTTCTTTGAATGTTGCCTATTTTTTAGGTTCCAATGTTGTTATGGCCCAAATGATCTTAGATGACATCCACAACCACCGTTAATAAAGAGAAATCTTGTCCAAAAAATAGAATGCCAATGCAAATTTATAGCGAAGGAAGTGAATGATATGCCACGGGTTGCAATTATCACCTATAATGAGTACTTACATGAGGATTGAAATGGATGGCCATTCCATGAATGATATGCCATGGGTTGCAATTATCACCTATAATGAGTATGCACATGAGGATTGCAATGGATGGCCATGCCATGAAAAATATGATAGATCTGGCGATCCAAATTCCTTGAGCACCCCCTGTATTTCAAAGGAGATCCAATCAATGATAAAGACATTATGTGGACTTGGTGTTTTATTCGATACAATATTTGAACGACATATCCTTGATGGGATCTTTTGTTCCGTGATGGGTTATAGAGACCTTAATTTATGTAGAAAATATGTCTCCAATATATTCAACTTCCATTTGAAATATAAGTATCAATTATATCCTAAGGATTCTTTGAGTCTTAACAAGTGGTATCAACAAGGGAAAAAAATATTTTTTTTCTACCAACAACCAGAAGGGGAGGATGTACCATTAGTAATTGGCATCCAAACAGAACAGATGCTTGATATGATGCTCAAGTGGTCTCACAACAACATGTTGTCTTTGGATTCTACGTTTAGCACAAGCAAATATGGGGTGAGTTTCATTAGTTTTTTAGTGTTTCTATTGAGTTCAATGTTTCATTCAATATAATTAGTACTCTAAAATTGAGAAATTGATTATTGTATTGGTCTTTGTAGTACCAATTACACAGAGTTCTTGCCTTCGATTCTCAGTATATCATTGCTCTTGTTGCATGGAAATTGTGTTCATGCAATAGAAAATCATATATAGCCTAGTGGCTTAGACCACTCCTAGATGCATGTAGGAAAAGATGCCCAAATTGGAAACTGAACGCTGTCATGAAAGATGATGCATTAGCAGAAATTAAAGCATTGAGGTGAGACAAATATTCTGCACGTTATGTATGTATAAATTATCATTAGCAGTTGTACACATAATGTTTTGTTGCTGTTACATTTAATGATGAATATATTTGGTTGCTAAATGTTAATCATGTTCAATTAACATAAGAACGATATCTTTTTTCTTGTAGGAAAATTTTGGGTTGTCATGTCCTCTGTAGTTGGCATGTTCGTCATGATTGGTCAAAAAATCCATTTCAATTGGCATCTTCCCCTGAAAGATCCATGGAATTATCTCATAGCCTAGGTGAGATAATGCACCGTTGTCATGATCATGTTGTCGTTAGTGAGGAAATGCAAACATTCTTTGAATTTATTTTTGGCGAAGTTAAGTTTTTGGATTACTTCAGAAAACATTGGTTGGAAGGGGATAAGATATGTAAGTTACTTATTATGTTTTCTTAGATCACTTTCCCCAACATATATAGATCATTTTAATTTAGTTATAATTAAATGTCATATTGAATTAAAATATTAATGATTGGTTATATTTTTCTTATTAGATATGTGGGAAAAATGTTATCGGGACTTTACTCATGTTAATCAAGAGTCCAATAGTTCAATTGAATCATACCATTTCTTATTAAAGAACAAGTTCTTACGTGACCAAAGGCGTAAATTTTCTAGGAGAATGGATTGGTTGATATTCTCCCTATTGAAGAGGGTGGAACCTTTTTTTGTGCATCAAAACTATTTGAAGGAGTCTGGATTTGTAACAAACTGGAAGAAGGAGAGGTACCTTGAGACTTAATTAGAGAAATATAGGATAACTCCTGACAATGATGTTAGTCCTCATGACATTATTGAAGGTGCATACATAGTTATTAGACAGCGAGATTGTGCAAAATATTATATTGTATCAACATCTACTGCAAATGGTCTAGTATGTTATTGTCCATGGGCATTGCGAGGCAACACATGCAAACATGTTTTGAAAGTCAGTTCTCTATATGGAATTTGTAATGAAGTATCCCAAGAAGATGCCATAGAGGAAGAAACAGTGGATGAGCTTCTAGAAGAATAAGAAACTTACATGCCTCATACAAATGATGCCACAAATGATACCAATGGGGACAATGAGAATGCTCATGAAAATAGGAATGGGGACAATGTTGGAGGAGATGATGGAAATTCCCTTCATCAAGGAAACATTGATTGTGATTTGATTATACAAGGGATGTTAGATAAGCTACAAGGATTATAGGTTATCCTTATTTATTGCATGAAATTTATCCATTAAATTTTACTTTATTATAATATGCTATGGTATTTACATATCAATTTTAATGTTTTATATGATTCATCTATTTTAAAATTTTATACATTTAAATTGGAAGGATGCAATTGATCATGCACCATGGGAACAACATCAATATTTTGAAATAAAGGAGTGTTTGGAAAGATTTCTTATTGACTTCAATGATAAACTTATAATGGATTTTGAATTCACCAATGACCCACAAGCATTGGATAGATCTCTAAGAAGAAAGATAAGTTGTTTTAGCCCTAGCTTTAAGCATCGACGAGGTATCAACAAGATATAGCGTAGGACTTGAATGTGAATGCTGAAGAATATATGCCATACAAAATTACCAAGTCTAGCCAACGTGGGAGGAGAAAAGTTGCATCCATGCCAAATCCACAATGCAGGACAATAGTTGCATCCATGCCTAATCGGGGCAATCAAACACATTTTCCTTTTGATTTGAATAATTTCTCTAATGATAACAATTGATATATATCTTTCTATGTTTAAAACTCTCCAAATAGTTCCTACCAATAGTTTTTGTTTCTTTTCAGACGCCTACAAAATTTCCATTGCATTTTCTGAAGAAGTGGAAGCCATTGGGTTTTTTGAATACTTATTTAACTCACTTAATCATTGGGAACACATTCTAGTTAATTTTGAAAATATAATAAACACACGGTAGTGATCTACAAAAAGAGCTATTGTTGGTTTATTTCATTTAGTAGTGAGCTTCTGTGGAGGATTCAATTTATTTATTCATTCAATGTTTTTTCTATGCTTTATTCATCCAGTTGTAAGTCACCAAGATGATTTTCTCCACATAAATCATCTTGTTCCATGTGTCTTCATGTATCTCTTTATTCTTCTAGTATTTTGTCATGGTTAACAATTAATCTCCTTTTATGCATAGAAACCACCATATGTGCATGTTTTTTGTTTCTTATTTTGCATTGTTTAATTGTTGTATATGCAATGCATATGTTTGGGAAGGAAACAATGCAACTATCTAAAACAATGAAATACAAAAAAATAAAACTAGACTGTGTCACCTTTTTTAGCAAGCTATTTGCATGTTGCCATGTAGGACTAGATAATAATTTGATGGTAAAACAAACCTTGTTCATGTTTTCACAAAACAAACAAATTGAAAAATAAGCATATTAGATATTATTTTCAGGATTAACTGCGTAGTGTAAGTCATTAATCTATGACCCATATCCATGAGTATTAGTCGCAACTGACCAATAATTCTCATGGGCTGGCTGGCGACATATGACATATGTTAAGGAACCGACAGGTATGTCTTTTTTAAGAGGATAAACTGATAAGGAATAGTGGTTTCACATTCTCCGACATAACCAATGGATTAAAATATAAGAACAAGAACCAAGTTATTAGATTGTCAAAAGTTAATAGTCTTAGATAGATAATTTGATAATGGATATATTGATTACGAAAAGGTGAGCTTGGTATGCAAGTGAATTGTGAAAAGGCATGCAAAACCATTAGCATATGAACGAATTTTATGTGTTTCCCAACGAATATCAATCCACGCTTATAAAGACATTTATTATTTTGTTACTATTGATTGACAATTTCAATAATGATATGTGAAGAGAACTTTCAACCATGTGCAACCTATGCATGATGAAGCCATTCAACATATTTATAAACCTTGTATTGAACATGTTTTAGGTGTTCCATGTCTTAAAAAAAATTCATTGCACACTTAAAATGATATTAATTTTTTGAATCCATGTGCGTAGTCTATTAGGAATTATTTTATATCTTTATCATGTTAAGCACATGGATTTCCCTTGCTTTTCTTTGTGGTTGGGTCATTCCTATGCTTGACACATTGTTTTTCCAAACTCTCACTAGTTTGACACCCATTTGGGTTATTCATTTGCTCAATATTGGCTCTTCATTGTTCAACAAACAAAGGTGTGAAGCAACATTCCTTTCCTCAATGACTTAGATAAATTTATTTGTTCTACTTCAAAATTCATTGCTCGAGGTCTATTCCTTCATTATTACTATCATTTATTCTCTTCTTTACTCAATGGTAACATAACTTGGTTGTTCAACACTTAATTATGTCCCATGTTTTTTCTATGGTCACATTTAATCTTCCCCATTCATTAAGCACTACACTTCTATGAGCCATTAAGTATGGTTTCCCTTGTTTGGTTCTTTATACATAGTCTTCTCTTCTATATTTTAGCCATTGAAATATTTCTTGAGCCTTTAATTTCATAATTTGTTTATGCATATACATAATCTTCTACATTCTTAACAACACACCACATTAGATCTATTTTTCAAAATAATTGTAGTAAAATTGAACTCGATAACTTAGTCATATATATCTTACATCTTTTGATGACCCTTTTCTTGAAAATACAACATCCCATGACCCCCCTCCGTTTGAAGCCTCTTATGGATATACTCATTTTTCCTGTTACGAGTTTCCCATTACTTTGTAGCCATCATCCTCTTCTCAATTTTTGAAGGAACACCACAACATTTGTTCACTTGTTCATCAACTAGCTAGGATTCATGATCATGTTTTCATTACTCTCCAGGTGTCTCAAGAGAAATATAAAGGCTTCTCATGACCATCATCATACTCCATAAAAAAATTTAGGTTGTTGATTGTGTATGGTTGGACCTAGAGAATTAGAGATTTAAAGGCTAGCACAATCATAAAGTTAAAACCTCTACACTACAAATATTACACTATTATTCAACAAATTAGTGATAATGCTTGTCATATGAATTTTCCATCTTATCTTTGAGGGGAGAGATATCACCTCTGACTATGCGGAAGAGAGATTCCGTATATACACATTTGGGCTTCTGCAAATGCACATATACAGAAGAAAATGTGCTTTGATGAAAGACACAAATGTGCATTTCCAGATATGCGCATTTATGGAATCTAATATGCACATATACATAACCTCTCTTTCATATATGCGAATTTTACTTTCACTAAATACGCATTTACGGAAGACAAAATGCGCATATAAGGAAGCTCTCTTTCATATATGCGTATTTTTTTGTCTATATATGTGCATTTACAGAAGGAAGAAATGTGCATTTACGGAAGAGAGATTCCATGTATTCTCATTTTGGATTTTGTATATGCACATTTACGGAAACCAAAATGTTCATATACGACAAGAAAAATGATTAGTTTATGATTAATGCTAAAATGAATTCTCCTTTCCAGAAGTATGTTATATCAAGTGACTTTCCAGGCATGCAGATTATAAATAAACCATGTTGAAGCTCTCACCACCCTTGGTTTTTTTTGTTCTTTGTTTTTTGAAGTAGATCTTTTGGGGGAATCCAACAATTTCTCCTCTAACTTTGACAAGTCAATTATTGTGTCTTTGTGGTGATCATAACTATTATTTTCTTGTAACTAAGTGTCTTCAATCTATTTAGAAGGGACATTTGATTCCATTAAGTGTTAGGATGTGGAATCTTGTTTCTTATCTCTCCTATGACTTCTTATGCAGTAGTGTTTGAAGACACTTCCTCTTCTTGCTTCAGTTTTATGGCCATGACATTAATTTGTTCTATAAACCCTGATGCATTTTGGCTTCTGTAAATGCATATATAAAAAAGACAAAATGCACATATATATATGGAAGCTATATTCCGTAAATGCACATTTTTGTCTTCCATAAATACACATATAGGGAAGGAAAAATGCACATATACAGAAGCCAAAATGTGCATATATGGAAGTTCTCTTCAATAAATGTGCATTTCTACCTTTCGTAAATGCTTATATACGGAAGGAAAAATGCACATATACGAAAGAGAGCTTTCGTATATGCGCATTTTGGATTCTATAAATGTGCATATATTGAAGGCAATATGTACATATATGGAAGCTCTCTTCTCTAAATGCGCATTTACTAAAGGAAATATGCGCATATACGGATGCTCTCTTCCGTAAATGTGTATTTTTGTCTTCCGTAAATGCGCATATACAGAATAAATATTATGTATATGATCATGTATATAGAAAAGGAAAAATGTGCATATACTAACCACCACCCTATGCACATTTACGAAAGAAAAATGCACATTTAAGGAAGAGAGCTTCCATATATGCGAATTTTGGATTCTGTAAATGTGCATATACGAAAGGTAAAATGCGCATATATGGAATCTCTCGTCTCTATATGCACATTTTTCCTTCCATTTATGTGCATTTACGTAAGGAAAAAATGTTCATTTACGGGAGATAGCTTCCATATATGCGCATTTTGGATTCCATATATGCGCATTTATGGAAACCAAAATGCAGATATATGGAATCTCTCTTCCGTATATGTGCATTTTCCCTTCCGTATATGCACATTTTGGCTTCTATATATGCACATTTTGGCTTTCGTAAATGCACATATACAGAAGAAAAAATGTGCATATAGTGCTTCCATAAATGCGCATTTTGGCTTTCGTAAACGCACATTTTTGTCTTCTATAAATGCGCATATACAAAAGCTCTCTTCCATATATGCACCTTTTTCCTTTCATATATGCACATTTACGAAAGACAAAAATGTGCATTTACAGAAGAGAGCTTCCATATATGTTCATTTTGACTTTTTTATATGCACATTTACGGAAGCCAGAATGTTCATATACAGAAGACAAAATGCACATATACAAAAGAGAGCTTTTGTATATGCATGTATATGGAAGCCAAAGTGTGCATATATGGAATCTCTCTTCCGTAAATGCACATTTCTTCCTTCCGTAAATGCACATATATGGAAGAGAGCTTCCGTATATGCACATTTTTCCTTTCGTAAATGCGCATATATGAAAGCAAAAATGCTCATATATGAAATAGTGTGAGATAGATTTGACTTAATTTCTTTGTCTTCCAATAGTTGATATAATTTCCTTTTTTAGTATTATTTTTATATATAAATATTTGTGAATAAGTATTATTTAACATAGATTAAATGTATTATAACTATATTTTTAGTTTTATATAATATATTATATGGGTTGATAAAAAACAATGAGGAATGGTATCAAATAAAATTTCCTTAGTTTCCTCATCTTTCAATTAAGTTGATCTAATTTTTTTTCCAGTATTGTTTTATATATATATAAATATTTATAAATGATTATGATTTATGAATGTATTATTACTATATTTTTTTATTTTTTATTGCATTTTTTATTGTGTTTATTATAATGGCAAGAATTTTAGAATATCTTCCATATTGAATTGTAAAATATACGTCACTTCTAACAATGCAATTAATAAACTTCACTTTCAAAAAAGGTTTTTCAATTTTGAAAAACAATCTAATTTATAACTATTTAACTAAAATGTTGTTAGCCATCGATGTTATTTATGAATGAGAATTGTCTTCATTTAATTTGACTATGGATATATGGTATCCAACTTTATTGAAACAAAAATATAATTCGACCGTGTTTATATCTTGTTTATAGTACTAAGATTTTATTTTAACATTTTTCTTTTGTAGTTTGAAAAATAAAACTTAAATTAAGATCACAAACCTATGATAGCACTCTAGCATGGATTGATGAGGGTTAAAAATCCTTATCAACATAATCCACCAATAGGATTGGAATTTCAAAACCAAGCCATGAAATTTGATGGTTTGGATCACTCTATTACTTATTTTAATATTTCCAACAAATATTGATGATGGTTCCAGTAACTTTTTTTATTGTATTTGACAAGTAAATTTTTTTATTCTATTTGATAGGTAAAATGACTTAAAATTCCTCATGACCATTAATTTTCCTCTCAAATTGCATCTATGTGAGTCTCCACATAATTGATATTAGAGTATTTATAAGAAAGAAAAAAAAAATATATTAAAATTGCATAGGTAAAGGAGTGTAAAGGAGGCCAAGTATAAAGAATAAATTCCTTGTCTTCAAATAAGTCAACTTCCACAATGAAAAACCATAAGGCTACAAGCAATTTGCCTATCAAATTTCAACCTTGTGGGCTACTATAAAATTGATATTAAAGCATCTAAAAAGAGATTAATTTAAAATTTCAGGATAAACCAATGTAGAGGCCAAATATAAAGAATACATTTCCTATATCTAACAAACTCAACCTCCATAATGAAAAACCTTAACCCTATGTTTAACAAACTCAACCCGCATAATGAAAAACCCTAACCCTACTCTCAATAAAGTCATACTCCATAATGAAAACCCTATAAGAACATGGATAAATGCAACTTTCTTTTAAATGTATTTTCAAACTTAAAAGACCCATTAATACAAGTTTATGAACAAAGTCATAAACCATTTAAAGTCATTTAAATCCATTAAAATTCTTATTTAACCGATACAAAAACGTGTAACTTATGAGCCTAAAATTCTTCTTTGAATGACTACAAAAACTTGTCACTTATAAATTGATAAAAATATTTCTAAGACATCACATAATAAATGTAATTAAAAAAAATAAAAACACGAGTTGATAGAAATTATTTCAATCCCCAAAATAAATATATCTATGTTATTTCAAGATATCCAAAATAAATATATCTATGTTATTTCAAGACATCACAAAATAAATGTATCTCATTCTATGACAAAACAAATATATTCCATTTTTGTTTCTCACACACATTTATACAACATAACAACTATTAGCACCTTTCTCACAATGAAGTATCTAACTTAACATGAAACTTGAACATAAGTAGCACACACCAAGATTTTATCCCTCCAACAAGAAACTCCACTTAAGAACAATCCAACTCTAAAAGGAAGGTTGGGGATGTCATTGAGTGATGCAAGGAAGTTGTCGACGAACAAGAACATTACAAGGCTACTATATAGGGAGGTTCGGGATACGGTTGAGTGATGATTACTATAAAAGAAAGTTGAAAATATCATTGAGTGATCGAAAGAGGCCCCCCATAAACAACAACATTACAAGAATACTATCCAAAAGAACGTTGGGGATATCATTGAGTGATGCACGAAGGTTCCCCGTAAACAAGAACATTACAAGACTACTATCCAAACTAGTGCATTTTATCAAATGATCAAATCTCTCAAACTAGGGCATTTTATCAAATGATTCAATCTCTCATTTTGGTTCCCCGCAAACAAAGATATGAAATTACAAATCTACTTAGTTTGATCCAATCTCATAGAAACATTACAAAGATCCAATCTTTCATTTTGGCTCTCCATAAAGAAGAACATTGTTACAATCCAAATTAAGGCTTTCATTTTATCTCTCCATAAAGAAGAACATTGTTACTACCCAAATTAAGGCTTTCATTTTAGCTCTCCATAAAGAAGGGCATTGTTACTACCCAAATTAAGGCATTTTCCCACACAAATTGTAGAAGGGTCGTTTGATCAAATGATCCAATCTCCCAATGAGAGATTAGTTAAATATAGAATAAACTTCATCACATACAAGTCTAACAACATATGGTACACTAATATTATCATATGCTCGTTGAATTTGTATCTATTTTTTATTTGAGAAGATATCTAATTTTTATTTGAGAAGAGTAATTTAATTGTGCAACTCTGATAGTGAATATGTTAAGGAATTTGGTAAATGAACCACTAAAATTAGAGTTGTAAAGTAATTCCCTTAAATCATAGTTATCTAACTAAAAGTAGGATACTAATGCCAAAACATATGGAAAGTGTTCCCTTTTAGAACCATTATTTATGGCAATAAAGATGGAATTGGAAACCTTAATTAAAATTAAAATGAGTAACTGAAGAAGAAGTGGAATAATATCCAATGCCCAAATTTTATGGGTAGTTTTCAATTTGGCTTCCATTTAGTTTGCAATTTTCGATATGATGGGGAGTTTCCCATTTAAAATACAAATTCCAACAATGGCATTGGCATTAATGATGAGCACCTACAAAGGGATTATGAAAGGCCCATAATCTTGACCATTGTATTTTAACCATGAATCAAACATGGCTAGCTAAAAATATCATTACAAAGAAGAATAATCTCTTGCTAAATTGATCTATGTAATCACATGTATTTGATGGTTGAAGAGAGGAAATATATTACGATTTATATACAAGTTATTGAATATATGTGACAAAAATAGCCCTATGGCAGCTGCACTTTTTATTAGAAACATATTTTTCTTACATCAATAAAACTCAGCTTGATGATATTTAAAGTTGGTCGACTAAATGGGTTAAGTGACCTTCTAAAAAAGAACATTTCAATAATAGAAAGGCTTTTAGTAGAGACATCTGGACAAGAAATAAGCCTTTCACTATATTTTATTGATTCCCATAAGATACAAGATTGCTTGATTCATTTCCAAGAGGAACAAGGACCAATCATAATCAATGTATTCCATTGTGTCTATACTATATTTTCATGGGGCAAAACAATTATTG
>ML780398.1:367988-383951 GCA_009831015.1 Picea engelmannii
GTTATAACGGTTGATTTTAGCTTTAGCTTGTCAATCATATGGTGTTTTCATACTGTTAAATGTTATATGCTGCCCATAATTTCTTATTCCATTTTTTATGTGTGATCAATCAATCATTTGATTATTATGGAATTTATTTCTAAGGTTAAATGATGGATAATATCAATACCCAGAATTGAGTTTTCTTTCGTTCTTAAATATTGATTATCTTAAGATCACACAATTTTTAATTAGTTGTCTTCCTGTTGTTATTAATTTACTCCAATATCAAATACTTCTTTGAATGTATTCTGGAAGTGCTAGTATTGTTCTGTTATAGGTTTCCTTTAACAACAGTACAGGCAGGAGCTCATACAACACAGAAAGATAAATACCAGGTTCGTCGATTAGCGACAGGTTATTATGTGTCTTATTTAGTTAAGTTGTTTATGAATGAAGCGATGAATGTATGGTTCAACTTTGACTATCCACGTGTTCATGTTTCATTAAATTTTTTGCAATATTCTTTAACTTTATAAAATAAAAACAATAAATATTTTTATGTGTTTTTTTTATCTGCTTCCTAGAAGTAATCATTTTCCATTGATTTTCATAAGTTTCGATTAAAACTTGCATCTTGTAAATCATGTAAATAAATGAAACTTGTATATCTTCTTCTTAAATATAACTACTACATTTACATTAGAGCATATGTACATATATATAGTGTTTAGTAATTAGTTAGTTATTTCTCTCTTTTATTTGTTTCTTTTAGGATTCTTAGATTGGCTAACGGAGCCATTAAACCCGTCATAATGAGTTATACCAAACGGCTTGGGTTATTTAGAAAACCCTGGACCGGACTCGCTCTTCCAGTTGACAGAAAATCAATTTCGCTCGTCAACAAATGGCGCTAGAAGGAGGGATAAACTGACAAGCTAGCCTTGTAGGAGGCTTTGTTTCGAATTTATTTAATTTTCCATGGCTCCCCAAATCACTATGTTAGAACATGCTTTCCACTTCTCATTACCTGATGTTCCCAACGAGACAGTCTCTCGCTTTTCCAAACTCACCTTTGATGGTAGGGGGGGTGTATCTGCTAAAGACCACCTTAACAAGTTTTAGTGCAAATGCATCAAACATGACATTTTCAATTTAAAAGTTTTATGCAGATTGTTCACTTTTACTTTTAGAGGTCGAATTAAACATTGGTTTTAGTCTTTTCCAACATATCACATTTTTTATTGGTTTCAGTTTGTAGATGAATTTTTAGATGCTTTTGAAATATATGATTACAATCAATTATGTGAATAATTTCAAACTTTATTAATCAATGACAATTCATCTTCAAAAGGCTTTTCAACAAGAATCCATCATGTTCTTTGTAAATTTAATCTTGATGACATGTCATTTGTATTAAATCTCCTTTATGATGCTTGCATCCAGTCATATTCAATTGCAAATGATGAAACAGTTACAAATACTATCACTCAATTGCAAGAAGAATTGTGTTCATAGGATGAGAGGGATCCATCCGAAAATGTTGAACAAGCAAGGGGGGTAGAATCTATTGAAAATGTTCTTACTGACAATCAAATTGGTTTCTCCTCTGAATCATTGTATTTTCAGTCCTCGACCATTGTGGAAGAAGATTTGATGTTGGGTCAAGGTGAATGTCCTCGTTCTCCTAACTCTTTCTCTAATCAGTATTTAAGTTCGGTTATTGAAGAAGACTTAGGTGATGAAAATGATATTAAGCATTCTAACATTCCAATGAAACTGATTAGAGATGTAGATCTGCAATTGGAAGAAGTAACCTTAAACCCTCATCTACAAATAATACCTTATCAACATGAAAGATCATATGTTTTCCATGAAAGTTTTGAATTATCTATCGTACCAGAGGCAAATTTAAATGATCATATTATGTTGAAGTATTTATCACCAAAACAGAGTGAAAGTTTTAAGAAAAATGAAGATGAATGTCTTGAGAATACCATTGTTAAATATCATAGCCCAAGATATTCTTTTCATGTGCTTATTTCTGATTCCTTTTACTCTCTATATCCCGATCTCTTCTTAGATTCTGGCGGATTTGATACTTTACCCACGGTATCTTACTCTTTGCCACCAAAATCCAATCTTTTCAATAGGCAAAAATTTGGTGAAACTAATTCAAAACATAACACTTATCAAGTCGGGTTTGATGCTCTTTCACTTTCATCATTCGAATGGAAAAATGACATGTTGCAAGATGATTTTACACGATTTATTTTTAAAAAATACAATGCACTCATCCTTATGGAGATCGAATATTCTACATTGCATATTCGTTCTTTGATTAGTTCAGATTTTAATGTTTATGCTTGACATTTTGAAACGATCAATATCATCAAAGGAAGCGTTCAAACCAATAATCTAACTGATGTCATGAATCCTCTTATGATGTGATCCCCATTGATATATCCATTTCTTCAAAATCATAGTTTGCATCCTAATTTTTATGACAAGATCTTAGAATGGCTTGAAGATTCGTATCTGAAAAATATTCATAATAAATATAAAGTTCTGCTTGCTTTGTTTTTACCTAAATATCTAGGAAGTAAGCATAACATGATTCTCTTAGATCTTTCATGTGAAGAAATTGATGAACACTTGGAGAATTGTCAGGAGGATGGTGCACTTCGACCTTGGTTGATGGTCATGTTAGGTCCCCATAATATTGACAAGTTTTCAAAACTTACTGATGTTCTTCAATGCCATTATGACCCGTATCACGACCAGATTGCAGAATGGTTGGAGGATTCATACATCAAGAAATTTCAAAACAATGGTAAGGTCATGCTTGCTTTGTTTTTAAATGATGATGATAAAGGTAAGTATGATATATTTTTGTTATTTTTCGATATACTACCATTCTTGTTAGTAATATTTTATCTTGATTCCATTGCGGGATTGAAGATGCTCCGATCGCTACATTGGAAACATGACTTCACTTAGTATTTTTGATTTGTTTAGTAGTTAGAGTAGGTTTAGGAGTAGGTTTTCTTTTAGTTTTATTTCTCAGTTTTTCTCTTTGTAATAATGCAGTTATGAACACAAGCGGGCACACCAAGAGAACCATAATATGAATGTTGTCAGGGAAGTCCACTTTAAATCTTTTTTTCTCTATTTTTCATTGAATATTTCTTTTCGAAAACGTAATATCATCATGAAAATTTTAAATGGAAAGTAAAGAGATAAGTAAATTTGAACTATCAATTCAACCCTGACCCAAAGTGTCATGAGTAGGACTGCACTCATCTTAATAAAGATTTTTCTATTTTTATTCTCTTTTATTTTTAATAATAATGCTTGGTCAAAGTAGCATCTCATGCATCACTATCTTAAGAAAAGAACTTGCTCACACATGATAGTTTATATGATTTAGTTCTTCCTTTATTTTACAGTGAGATGATAGTGGATATCAAAACTCAAGTTTATCTTTGGCCAAAATCATTTCCTAAAAAGTTTTATTTTGTTGTTTTGATTTTGCGTACTTCTGATTTTGAATCCCATTAATAAAATTTGATTTGGTTTGTTGCGTGTTTTTGTTTTCTTTGATTATTTTGAATGCGTTTTTTTCTTATCTTTCTTTTTTGAATCAATATATTTATGATCAAAGAACTATTGTCAAAGGAAGCATTTATTTTAAGACTTGTGTTTTTCAAGCAAATTGAAATAGTTCAAAGAGGTCCTCATATTAAGATATAGCTCAGACATTTGATTTTTAAGTCAATTGTCACTTTCATTTTGTCCTCAAATTATCTTTGCTAGAGTATTACACCAGAGATATGGTTTAAATCTTTGAAAATTATGATGATCTTTAAACTTTTTACGCAATCCATATTCTTAAGGAATCACTTTTAAGTGCTTCCCCATTCTCTAGATGATTTCTTAAAGGAAATCGAAAATCTCTAAGCCATGATAAAACTTCTAGTTCTGAAAGAAAATAAATAACATGGTCAACTATTCACCTGTATTGCAATTAACCTCCAGTATCACCCCGCTTTCTTTGTCACGAAGAAATCTATAATTGTATTATTTTTTAAAAGTGGCATAAGAGGGTTGAAAGAACTTATGTGTGAGAAGTGTGTGTAAACCCTTCGGGGTACTGAACAGGCTCGCTCGCAGTGGGTAAATGCACACATGATACCAAGACAACTTCGTCAGGGTACTGAACATGCCTGCTAGCAACGAAGCAATGTCGGGTAGAGAGGTAGCGGGTATATATTTTTAAATTAGATTTTATGGAAGTATATATCATGTGGATACAACTATTGAATGAGATTAAAGCATTTGAGTGGATTAAATGACATCCCTGTCGAGGTTATGGATGCCTGCTGGCAGCAGTGACTTTGTCAATGGTATTGAAGTTCTTTTATAGACATCATGACTCTTTGATTAATACATTATTTCAAATCATAATCTTCTGCAAAGAAAATTCTATTGTCTGGTTATAACATTGAGCTTATCCTAATACTATATGGTCTCAGAGTGAATTTATTTCATAGAGCTTAAATCCTTTTTTCAAGTTTTATTATTTTCTTCCTAAGATGAAATATTACTAGATCAGAGATAAATGCTTCACCCAGTAAGTTGCTATTTGTTGGGCCCCAACAACTCCCCTTATATTTTTACAAAATTTAAAGGGCCCCTATTAGAATCTTGATAATTATAATGAGCTACAAAATCAACCTTTTCAAATAGTTCCATTCCTTGGCTTGCTTTGAGACAAACTTAAGACATTCACTTTAGTATGAGTAATTTATTACAAGAGTATATGTCAAAAGTTAAAAACGAGCATAAAAATCCCAATTTAAACAAAAACGTTAATTTTTATCAAATGTTTACTTTTGTTTAAATTATGATTATGTGTTTATTCTTTTGCTCATTCGCAAGTTTGACTATTTTGAATAATGTGTTCAATACTTCATCAAATAATATTTTAGTTGGTTTCTCATTTTCATGAAATCATTTGGTGATGTTAATTAATTAAATTCTTTTTTTATTTTGCATCTCATTTCAAAATAATAATAATCAAAGAATTATCTATCATTTGTTTGATTTTATAAAAAACTAAAATTAATATTTTTTCTTCATTAACTTGAAGCTTCTAGATCATATTTAAAAACAAATTATAAATAATGTTTGTTTATAAGTTATAATTAGCTTAAATTCATTTTTTATTTTTCTAGATTTTGTTTTATTCACAATTTTTAGGTTATTAATTTAGGTTTCTTTTTGTTTCACAGGTTTCTATTATCAAATATTTGATACAGATTTGATCATGGCTTGATTTTATTATCCAAATACGTTCAATATGATTGATCCAAAAATAATATTGGATTGCTACAAATAATTTTATGAGCAACAAAAGATAAAATTTGGAAAGACGTCAAGATCAGACACACGATTTTGCAGGACTGATTTCATCCAAACCGTGAGGAATTTGGAGAAACGGTTCAAAACCCAGAACCAAAATGGACCCATTTATCTTCTGCGTTGAGATTTTACCAAACAAATGCACGATTTGAGAGATATTTGGGTCTCTTTTAAAGGAAAACTTCAGGTGGCGGAAATTATAGTGACGCTCAGACTGTTCATTCATTTTATAAATATATGAGAAAGATCAGAGCCATGGAGGATCCAAGAATTGGAGAGGAGGATTTTAATCCTTTCTCTTTTGTATATTATTTCTTTTGTAAACTTTTTTATTTCTTTTCAAATGGAGTAATGGATGGCTAGAAGCTTTGGGAGAATGGAAGAGTATTTTTAAAGAAGAATATGGAATTCCAGGTTACTTAATGGCTTTTCTCCTGTAAGTAAAATGATTTTTTTTTCATATAATATCTTCATATTCTTTCAATAATTGATTATGCATTGATTTAAATAGCCTTAGTATTTTTTATCAATACATGGTAGTTTATTATCCAAAACAATTCTTCGAGGACTACAATATGGGCATGTGATTTTGAGAAAGAATATGGGAAAGTAATTCATCTTTGGCTTTAGACCTGTGTGATACTTATTCAATTTTATTCTTTCATTATTGTTATATTATGAAAATATTATAACAGTTGATTTTAGCTTTAACTTGTCAATCATATGGTGTTTTCATACTGTTAAATGTTACATGTTGCCCACAATTTTTAATTAGTTGTCTTCCTGTTGTTATTAATTTACTCCAATATCAAATACTTCTTTGAATGTATTCTGGAAGTGCTAGTATTGCTCTGTTATAGGTTTCCCTTAACAACAGTACAGGCAGGAGCTCATACAACACAGAAAGATAAATACCAGTTTTGTCGATTAGCGACAGGTTATTATGTGTGTTATTTAGTTAAGTTGTTTATGAATAAAGCAATGAATGTATGGTTCAGCTTTGACTATCGACATGTTCATGTTTCATTAACTTTTTTGCAATATTCTTTAACTTTATAAAAGAAAAACAATAAATATTTTTATGTCCTTTTTTTATCTGCTTCCTAGAAGTAATCATTTTCCATTGATTTTCATAAGTTTCGATTAAAACTTGCATCTTGTAAATCATGTAAATAAATGAGACTTGTATATCTTCCGCTTAAATATAACTACTACAGTTACATTAGAGCATATGTACATATATATAGTGTTTAGTAATTAGTTAGTTATTTCTCTCTTTTATTTGTTTCTTTCATGATTCTTAGATTGGTTAACAGAGCCATTAAACCGATCAGAACGAGTTATACCAAAGGGCTTGGATTATTTAGAAAACCTCGGACCGGACTCGCTCACGGTCAATTTCGCCTGTCAACACACTTCTAAAGTCTTTTCTTTCGACCAAATATAAAGGAAAAAAGGGCTTCCCCTGGTCCTGTGGATCATATATATTGTGCCAAAATCAGGGGATGGCTTGGAGTTCATTAATATACAATTTTATATTTTGTTTCAATCTCTTTAATTTTTAATAATCTCTCTAATATTTAATGATGAAAAGCATTATGGGAAGGTGAAAATGTCCAGCAAGTAATATGTATCAAATAATGGACCCAAATCATATTGATTGGTATGACTTCGGGATCACAGTTCTCATGCTCGCGAAACTATAACACTTATTCAAGGAGGATCTCTATCCTCGCCAAAATCTCATCCATTCAAACTGTTTAAACTATTAATATAATTGAGTACACATATTTTCTACTTCAAGAAATCCCAAGAAATCCCAAATGCAGTAGACTAAAAAGGATTGCATTTTAAGTGTAAAAATATAATCATCAAAATTATATTCAAGTCATTTGTCTCCCACCGTATGTCACAGGAATAAGAGTATATTTACTTTTAGAAAAGGAGGAGGGCGCTGCCTGAAGAGACAACAATTTGACAAACTTATGAGAGAGAAAAATTTGATAAACATGCTCTTACAAAGTGAAGTATTGTGAGGAGCACTAACATGACATTCATAAAAACCTACAAAGTTGGAATCAAATCAACCATCAGAAAAAACCAAACCCATCACACTTTACCAACTGGCCTACCACTGCTACCTATAATGAAAAAATACCTTAAATCTAAAATCATCGACCTTCCATACGTTCATGGCAGCACTCCTAATTTCTTTGCAAATTCAATGTTGTCATCAAAAATTTCCGACAAGCCATACTTAAATGAAAAGCCCATGTCCAACAATTTCTTGGAGGAAATGGGCACACTGCTGAGAACATCCTTCTCTTCATAAAATCTGCATTTCACATGATACGATTTAGTGGCTTAAATACAGTTTTTAATCAACAATATAGTTATAAGAGAGATATGAAAGGATCGCTTACTTGAGTGGTAGATTGAATTGTGGATAGCGTTTGCGACAGAAATCCCCCAGTTCACGAAGAGTGAGAGATTGAGAAGAGCATATATATCGACCTCGTGCAGATGGATGCTCCATCAAGAATATGTGAGCCCTACATACGTCCTCAGTATGCAGTAATGCAATGGAACCGATGAGATGCTGGAGCTCCCTTAACCACTCATAACATTCGGCATTTCTTGTAAGAAGGTATTGCGACATTGAGCCATTAAAGCATGGAATATGTTCTTGGCCACTGGCCTTAATGACCATAAGTTTGAAGAGTAGGACAAGAATACCTGTGACAATGGCTAAAGATTCTTCAGTGCTAGCGGGAAGTGTAGGGGTAAGAGAAGGCCCCGCAACTAGCGATGCCGCTATTGTCACTACTTCAATTCCATACTCCAACCCAAACTGACGAGCTGTTTTCTCTCCTGATGTCTTGGATAAATAATACATCTAAATATAGAAAATCCCAAATTCCATTACTCTTAGTTTTCATTAGCAATATACATAAAACTGTTAATTCATTAATAATATACATATAGTCAGATCCACGTGGATCTAATGGTTAAGAATATGTGTTTCCTCTAACAAATTCTAAAAAGTTATAAGTTCAAATCCAGAGAGGAGTTATAAGTTCAAAGAGGAGTTATGAGTTCAAAGTTCAAATCCAGAAATAGAGAAAAGAGATAGGGTATGTATATCTTTCTAAACTTTATCTCTGAGCTAATTTTTTTTTTTTAAACTCTCCTCAAGTTCATCATCCAAATAAGATAAGAAATCACAAGTTTAAATACATAAAAATAGTCTTTAAAACCCTAATCAAGTTCATCATCCAAATAAGATAAAAAATCACAAGTTTAAATACATAAAAATAGAGGAAAAAGTAGGGTATGTATATTTAGATAAACTTTATCTCTAACCTAAAGATTTTCTTAGAACTTTTCACAAATTCATCATCTAAAAAAAATTAGAAAATTAGAACTTTTCACAAATTCATCCTCTCAAATCAATGAATGTGATTTACTCTTTATAACTTCCTTGTATTTTTGAATGCATTCGTTAACCTGTTTACCTTTTAACATTTACCTAATCATATTAAGAAACTCTTGTACCACCATATAATTTCCACCTTTGGATTATTAACGGGCACTACTTGAACTTCCTGTCTCAGCGGTCCACGCGTTTTATATTCAATGACTGACCGACCCACCTATTGCATGAACATGAAACGTTTCATTTTCAAACATGAATATCTTTCAACATTCTCAGCCCCGAGTTAGCGGCTGTGCTAGTATATGATCCATCATGGCATGCCTTGATCTATCTACCATGTGTCCATCATCTATCTGTAGCGACGACTTACCCTCAAGGACGACCTTGCAGTGACCCTATTCCGTGGAACGTCCCATCATAGTAATTAATTGCATCTGCAGGTTGGTGAATCGCCTTAAAACCAAATTCAAATTTTGAATGTGCCAATTGGCGGAAATCAATTCCCCTGATTCGCCATTTAAAATTTCACTACCATTTCAAATTACAGAAAGCAAATTGCTTCGGTTCTCTCACGCAGATTTCCAGCAAATTACTTTTGTTCTCTCATGTAGACTTGGAGACTTCAACCTGCAGAATCGGATCCTTTAAAGGTGAAGAGATTCATGAACCTTTCAATAGACTTCTTCCAACGGTGAGCTACATTTTTGAACTCCTTTTTATCTTGAATCTATATCCCCTATGACCCTCTGACTCTTCAGGCTCTCATTAACAAGAAACGGAAGGCTCCGAGTGCCAATTTGATTATGCTTTGCTTCTACACATATCAGAGAGTTTTTGCAAAGCTGTCAAATATGAAGGTATGCCACTACACTAGCTCCGTGCCAGTAAAATCATTGGTCTTGAGATTTTATCTGTTATGAATTATTGAAACCACTCACTGACGACGGTGGCCCTGCATGACAGTGGCCCTGCATGTGTTATATTTGCAGAAAATGGTGCTGAAAGTGGCGATTGAGGACGAGAAAAGCAAGAGAATGGCTATGAGGGTTGTTGCAGCGGTTGAAGGTAAGTATCATTCTAATATTATCCTTTGCAATTCTCATTACAGTGAATTGGGTTTGGTGTAGTGATATAATATTTGATTGCAGGGATAGAGTCCGTTGTAGTTGATATGAAATAGAGGAAGATAACTGTAATCGGAGAAGAAGATCCTGTTCTTCTGGCAAAGAAACTGATGAAACTCGAATTCACAGAGCTGTTTAGCGTGGGTTCTGCCAATGAAAAGAAGGCAGTTGCAGAGACTCTGACAGTCGTGTATCATCATCAACTGAATCCCAATTATGTGCAACGGCCATATGAAGGATACTCGTCATACACTGTTGTGAGAGATGAGGATCCCAATGGCTGCACCATTTGTTAGATCTATCTCGTCCTCTTTCTTCTATATGGTGGGAAGTAAAAGCACGGGGGCTACAAATGGTGGTCTCAAAGGAATTTCAGGAGTCGGGGGGAATTAGTTACCTTAAGCAGTATTGGGGCAATGAGGGATTACTTACCTCCATTAAATGTGCATATGCATGTATTAGGCCTCTAGCCATGTATTGCATATAACATCACAAAAGTATGTTCAGTGTCTGGTTGAATGGAAGCGTGGGGTAAACAATTGACAAAACCCCAGCAATAGATTTTGGTGGGAATCACAGCTCTATTTGTAGTTACCCTTCGATCTTTTTTCCACTATATCCGAGGGTTTTCTGTGTTTCTTGATCGACTCAGAATTTTAGAAAAACTTCAATTGCGTTGGATCAAACAAAACTATGATTTGTTTTTGCTAGGTTGCAAGAAGGCTGCATAAATGTTTTTATTGGTGTTTTATCACTACGGTTTTGGGTTTGAATTTGAGGAGTTCGTTGTAGTGGACGCTGGTACGAAGAAAAAACAATATTGATGAATAATGTATAAGTATTTTTAGATAATGTAAGTGCAATTTTATTTCTCACTCGTTGATCGAAGTACACATGGATTTCCTTTATTTGTCTTGGAATGGACCACACCGTTCTATATTGGTAAGGCCTAAAGAAACTTTGCAATTTAAAAAAATTGATATATTTTAGGTATGAAGATTCAACTTTATATAAAAAAATGGAGTTCAATAACACTTTTTATAAAATTGAAATTATATTAAGAATAGTTAGAATCTTTATAAGATTGTGATGGGTTTAATATATAATATTTAAATATTCAAATTAGCAATATGCACACTATAGGATAAAAACTTAGACTAAAATTAGTTTAAGTAGAAGGAAAATTAAAATAATTAATGGAGAAATAACAAGAGATTTAAATTGGGTGTTGGAACAAGACATGGAAGAGGTCAAAAAGCAATTTTTGAACTTTAGTCATACCACTATTATTGACCTCAAAATTAAGGAGCTCAAGGGGAAGATTGGTTCCTCACCATTTCAAATGCAAACATGGATATCCAACCAATCAAGGACAAAATGAACAAGCTTCTCAAAGTGAAGCATAGACACAACAAACGAGCTCTAAATCTTATCATAGTTGGGTGGGATAAGATAATTGATGAAAAGGTAGAAATTTATGCATTATGACTTCTATTGCAGCATTAAAATTTTCACTTCACACTTGAGATTTCCCAAATCTAATCCAAAACTTTAGCATTAGGGTTGATCTACTATATTAATTTATAGTAGCAATTAATGGGCAATATTTCAGTTCCCTCCAAACCAACACATTGAGCATCCCAAGAGAAAATATACAATGTGTGAACACGTTTCAACACTAAGGGAACACTTTTCCAAGCATACACCAAATTATATATCACTTTATTTACAAAAGTAAATCTTCTCTCATATCTTCTAGATATCTGTGAAATCACTTAGCAATTTCAGCCCTATGTTATGTCAAATTGGCATGAATAAGAATTTCTAGAAATTACCTAATGGGGAAGACAATTCCATCTAAAAATCAAATCTACAATTACACAATTTTGGATATCTAGAAATTATATATATATAATAGAATAAATGAAGTACACTTGTACATACTGGTAACTTATCACAAGATGATGCAATATTCAAGCTCTTGAAAAACCTAGCTATGGTAATGATGAAAACCTTAGCCACCACCAAAGATCCATAATAAGAAAGCATCAATGTTAGCAAGTCCTCATGGGCTCCAACATCAAGTTTGTATCACACAAGTTCTCCATACTGACATTTTTTTCTTTCTTAGGGTTTACAAATCTTAACCATTTTTCATCACACAAGTACATGACAAGAAAACTCTAGTGTTATCCTCAAAATATACATGTACATCTGAGGGTTTTAATCCTCAAACTCTAGGTCTTCAACTCTAGCCTCAACACAAGCACTCAAACCTCCATGGAACATCACAGTTGAGTCTTATTCCAAGCAAGGATTCACACCAAGCTCAAGAGTCATCAAAATAATCTCTCCGTGATCTTTTCCCTAGCCTTGTATCCCACAAGAATAAGACTCCACAATCATGCAAGGAGTTAGCTCCACTCTCCAAGTCATCTAGTAGGGTAGAAACCCTATCTCTACAATAGGATCCATAAGACCCATCATCATCTCTCACATAATGTTTTTCTATATGGTTTGCATGTATAGCACGAACCCTAGCATCACAAGAGAAAACCTTAGCATCACATAGGAGCCATCTCTCCATGAACCTCCAAGACATCTCTCTTTCACCTTGTCATCACCTAAGGTTTCATCATGAACGCTATCAATATAAAAAGTACAAAGAAAAGAGTATAATGATCAGTGATCAATACAAGAGCACTCTCCTCCCTCATATATACAATATGTGAGGGAACCTAACATAAAATAAGGACATAATTCCATACAAGTCTCCAACAAGGAAACCCCACATGGAGCTCTCTACAATAAAATGTTGTACACCAAACTAGGGTTTGTCACCCAACCCCCAAAGTGAAATTTCCTTTAAATATGATTCTCCTTAGGCTCAATATACCTCCTCCAACAAGGTGTGTCACTTCTCTAACTGTGTTCCACATGTTCTATCATGTGCCCAACACTACTGTCATGTGCGCCAATGTGGTCACTAAGCTCGAATGCTCCTCCTCAACATATTTGTTTGATTGCATCAGTAACCTCCATGAAGTGTGCTCCTTAGCCCGAGCATCCTCAAGTGAAGTGTTGAACCTTCAAGGTATATATCACATGGTCCCAAGATATAAGGGATATATTCTCTCCTCCAGGTGCTCATGTTTCCTCCTCCTAGGTAGGTAACTCCCTTCATCAAGCAACTAACTCCCCCATTGTGTGAACCCAATGGATTAGTCATAATGTCGATTAGGGAAATAACCTCTTAGTTAAGGATACCATTCTATCCCTCTAACCAATGTCAAGCATCCACTCAAACTAAGCCATTCATATGTTCATGAAGCATTCACAAGGGGATAAGAGACCTATAACTCTCTTAACAAGGTGAAAACAGTTTGAAGTAACCCTAAAAACTAGAAAATAGTTTTGAAGGATATTCAGTGGCATGAGCATGTGCATGTATTAGGCCTACAATGACATCACCAAAGGATCTTCAATGGCTAGTTGAAGGGAAGCATGGGGTAAACAACCGACAAAATCTCAACAATAGATTCTGGTGGGAATCACAACTCTGTTAATAATTACCCTTCGATCGTTTTCCCACTATATCTAAAAGTTTTTTGTTTGTGTCTCTGGATCAACCCAAAATTTTAGAAAAACTTCAATTGCATCGGATCAAACAAAATTATGATTTTCTTTTACCGGGTTGCAAGAAGGTTTCATAAAGCATGTTCTATTGTTGTTTTATCACTACATGGGAGGTTGTTTCATGGTCGTCCATCTCTCATGCCATACCATAGCATCCATACCATGGATAGCATTCGCCTTCCTACAAAGTCATCTGGCGTGTTGTCTCTCGAAGTTTAAGCCAACTAACGTAGGTAGATGCGATGCAATGAACACTTTAATGTCGCTCCTCGTCCCCACATCCTCCGTTTCAATTTTTTGTAAAATATCCACTCCCACTCCTTTTATGCTCAGTTCTAGTTTATCTGAAAACTCCAACTGAGCATAAAACGAGTGAGAGTCTACACCATGGAAAATTCGGTGATGGTCTCTGCCTTGGCGTTGTTTTTCGTATGTTTCATGTCTACCTTTTCCGAAGAAATCTGGGATGAATTATCAGTGACACATCAAGTTTTGGATGTGGAGGCAGCCTTGAAGCTCAGGACTGCTCCGTCCAAGGTTAGTGCCAAAGAATGGAGTGAGACAGTGCAGGGGGAAGAGAGAAACAACATTTTTCTCCAGGAAGTTCACAGAGAATCACTAAGCAACAACAACAACACAAGCGCGGTGAAGGAGATATTGCGGGAGAGATTGAAGCAAGATGCTGCAAGAGTTGATTCTATCAATGCCCACATGCAGCTTGCTGAAATGGGCGTCAACAAAGCCAAGATGAAGCCATTGAAAGGTTCCGTCATCAATGCAAGATTCGATGCCAAGGAATTCAACAACTCTATAATATCTGGGCTAGCACAGGGTAGCGAGGAATACTTCACAAGGCTGGGAGTGGGCACCCTGTCTCTCTATACTTAAATGGTACTGGATATTGGTAGCGATATAATGTGGATTCAATGTTTACCCTACGCAAAGTGTTATGGCCAGACCGATCCGTTATTCAATCCTGCTGCTTCATCCACATACAAAAAGGTTCCATGTGTGACTCCATTGTGCAAGAAACTAGACATCAGTGGCTGCAAAAACAAGAGGTATTGTGAATGTCAGGTCTCCTATGGGGATGGATCTTTCACAGTGGGCGACTTCTTCACAGTGGGTGACTTCTCCACATAAACACTCACATTCAGAGGCTAAGTGATTAGGAGAGTGGCTCTCCATTGTGTCCACGACAATTAAGGGATTTTTATTGGAGTTGATGGGATTTTGGGTCTGGGTTGAGGCTCGCTCTCATTTCCATCTTAGACCGAAGCTCAGTTCAACAAACAATTTTCTTATTGTTTAGTCGACATGAGCGTGTCTGGAATGGCTAGTTCCCTATTCTTAGGCAAAGCTGCAATACCCAAATACATACTTTTTACACTGCTCTTGAGCAACCCGAAGCTTGATACGTTCTACTATGTTGAACTAGTGAGAATAAGTATCGGTGGGAGGAGGCTCACCTCCATTCCAACCTCCGTTTTTCAGATGGATGCGACTAGAAATGACAGAGTCATTATTGATTCTGGGACCTCTGTGACACAATTGGTTGATCCTTCTTATACTACAATGAGGGATGCTTTAAGGGTCGGGACTGGGAACCTAAATTCCACAAGTGGGTTTTCTCTGTTTGATACCTGCTATGATTTATTAGGGATAAAATTCATGAAGGTCCCCATGCTGGTCTTTCATTTCCAGGGCGGTGTCGATATCTCTCTGCCTACTACTAATTATCTCATCCCCATGGATAGTTCTGCGACTTCCAGCTTTGCCTTTTTTGGGAACACTAGTGGGATGTCCATTATTGGCAACTGATTCGGATTTATGTAGGAACACAATGAAATACAGAAATACACATAAATGAAGAGATGCAGTGGAAATAAGACTTCATTTCATTAATAACAAATGACTGAAATATGCTTACAAACAGAATGTAAATAAACTAGCTAAGGCGCTGGTAGCTTATCTCTGAGAAGAGATGTGGCTGCTACTCGCATCCGTGAGAAGATGATTACAATGAGGCTCTAGAGGCCTTTTTACAATAGATGAGAATGCCAAAAGTCATATACATCCAAAAACCTAACCCTAGGAGATGAAGCGCCAAAAGTCACGTGGGCCCCGTTTGGGTAAGTTAGTACATCAACTTCCCGGGGTCGCAACTTTTGCATACGATCTCCGTTTTAGGCGTGTGATAGCTCGTTGGAAAGGTATCATAGAGGAGATTCATTTTGGGGGCTCAATCTGCCTTCGGCTATCATTGAGAACCTCGATCTCAAAAAACCTTCATTTAGGCCCTCAAAATGGCCCCGGAAGTTAAAACCTGCTAAAAATAGTAAATTGCCAAAATTGCCAGAAAAC
>ML780398.1:388286-400526 GCA_009831015.1 Picea engelmannii
ATCCAAAAACCTAACCCTAGGAGATGAAGCGCCAAAAGTCATGTGGGCCCCGTTTGGGTAAGTTAGTACATCAACTTCCCGGGGTCGTAACTTTTGCATACGATCTCCATTTTAGGCGTGTGATAGCTCGTTGGAAAGGTATCGTCGAGGAGATTCATTTTGGGGGCCTTCAAAATGGCCCCGAAAGTTAAAACCTGCTAAAAATAGTAAATTGCCAAAATTTCCAGAAAACTATTTTGAGCCAGTCGGAAAAGGTGGGTGGCCACCGATATCCACCTGGATCAGCAACATTCAACAACAAGGGTATTGTGTAGTGTTTGATAGTCTAGCGAATCGTGTAGGATTTAAATCTGGTTCATGCCTAGCTTAGGAAAGCTTGTTTATTTGATTTTGATTTTTACTTGTATTGTTTGCCTAACCTAATCTCTTCTCATATACCATCCCCTGCTACTGTTCTTAATATTATTGAAAACATTATTTGGGTTAAAAGATTCATACATTATACAATACCCATGAACCACATTATATCCTTAGGATAGTGTATCAACAAAAAATTGGTAGGTTTCCTTGAAGAAGCCTCTTCCATATTAAGTAACATCATTCACCTAAGGCTACTAAGTTTTGGGCATCTAATCCTTTGGGAACAAATCATTTTGATAAAAAATGGTTCCTTAAATTAGCTTTCCTACTAAAGCACACCCAAGAAAAAACCTAGGTCTAAATAACTTCAATATTTAGAAGGATTTCATATGTTTATTCTCCCCCATGGAAATGAAACTTGAATTTTTATTTCCATAGGAGACAACAACCTTTTGTTTCTTTGAGTTATCACATTAGCAGGGATTTTAATGTAGAATATAGTGTTTCTTAATGGATCCTAAGAGGAAACATCTAGAAGGATGAGGTGGACAAATAGGTGACATGGTTCCCCATCCCCTAAGACATGGTAAACAAGGTTCCCACTAAGAAATAAAATATGGTAAACAAGGTTCCCACTAAGCAATAAAATATGTCCTTGTTGTTGTTAGTGGGAAAAACAATTGCTTAGTTGATGTGGAATTAAAATTATGAACTCTATGGGAGATTATAATTTAAGTACTTATGGATTGATAAACTATGTTAGAGTATTGAACTTGGATAGAAGTGACTTTCCATATGATGTAATTAATTGTCATATAAAATGAGTTTATTTTAAACAACATTAGTACATATAAACTACACCATTATCTATGAGCATTAGGATATCTTCACCTATACCATTCTCTTTAGGTCCGAAGATCTTTTTTTTTTAAATAAATTAGCTAAACACTAAGGTTATCCTTAAAATATAGATGTGCATTACAAAGAAGGGAAAATAAAGTCATGTGTGAAGAGTCTTAATGCATTCTCTTTATGGAACTAATTCAAAGTTACAATGGTTTAGTAAAATATTTGAACATAAATTAATTTATTCATCAGTGCAAAGAAGACCTTATAAAAAATACATTAGCACCAAGATTTGGTTGAGTGCCCATATGTCCATAAACAAGAATATTACTATGTTATCTCTAAGTTTAAAACATATTCAGCTCATAGTGGAGTTGAATATTCAATCTCTCACAATGAGGAAAGGAAGGGAAGGACACATTTGGAAGGAGATAATTTAAGTGAAACAAAGACAATATAAATATGAAAATAAAGACATCTAGTTCTTAGATAGTGAGCAATAGTATATATGGAAAACTTCATTTAATATCAAGACTAAGAACTTGGGTTCTATTTTTTTTTTCTCTAAATTTTTTGGTGTATTTTTGCAGTATTACTTTGTAAATGGTGATTCATTGCAATGTACATGTGTTTTAACATTTAATATGTTAAATTATGAATATGTACAAAACTCCCATTTCCTTCAAATAAAGACAAACTAAATTATTTACCTTGAACAAGTCTCACAACTCCAAATAAAATGAAGATCGTGGTCTTGAGAGACAACATACTTGGCATTTATAGGTGACAAGGCTTAACCAGGAAAACAAATGCAATAGGATTGAAATGAGAAACATTATTAAGTGCTCCTATCGTATTTTAAATATAGCGACATAGATCAAGTAATGATGTTATAGATCGTAGGCTATGTCCTATGGAACTATGACCTCTAGAAATATGACCTATGGAACTATGGCTTGTGGAACTGTGACCTATGGAACTACGCCCTATGGAACTATGACCTATGGAACTATGACCTGTGGAATTACGCCCTCTAGAATTATGACCTATGGAACTACGCCCTAGTATATATACTTAATATAATGCATACACCAATATACATACTAGGTACCTAACCTACAACAACCTTTTGAGATTGATACATATGCTTCAGACTATGATGTGGAAACAATTCTCTCTCAGCACATACATCCTATGGCCTATCATAGTGAGACAAAATCATATACCGTCCATAAGTACCCCACTTATGAAAAATAAATGTACTCCATTTTACAATCCTACTGCCAATGAAGGAATTACATTCTTGGGAAGGAAACAATCATCTACACTAACCATAGGCCTCTGCAATTCATGCATACATAAGGAAAATTGCAGAATGACCACCATCATAAGTGGTCCACATATTTGCAGTAGTTCCATCTCAACATCAATTATAAGACAGGGAGCATGAACCATGTCGCTCACTTTCTGTAGTTGTTGATCGATTTTCCAAGATGGTGATTTTGGTCGTCTGCAAGAAGAGAATCACAATGGAGGCCACTACCAAGCTCTTCTTCGAACAAGTGTGGGTACATTTTGGGGTAACACAAACCATTTTCTCAGATTGGGACAATCGGTTCCTCAACACATTGGGACAAGTGGTTCCACAACGTAAGCTCTATATACGAAAGAGATATTTCATATATGTGCATTTTTCCTTCCGTAAATGTGCATATACGAAAGCTCTCTTCCGTATATGCACATTTTTTCTTCCGTATATGCGCATTTTGGCTTCCGTAAATGCGCATTTACAGAAGCCAAAATGTGCATATACGGAGGAGAGATTTACAGAAGCCAAAATGTGCATATACGGAAGCTCTCTTCCGTATATGTGCATTTTGGCTTCCGTAAATGTGCATTTTGGCTTCCGTATATGCACACTTTTTCCTTTTGTAAATACGCATATACGGAAGCTCTCTTCCGTATATGCGCATTTTTTCTTTCGTATATGCACATCTACGGAAGACATAATGCATATATACGGAATCTCTCTTTTGTATATGCGCATTTTGGATTTCGTAAATGCGCATTTTGGCTTCTGTATATGCACATTTTTTCCTTTCATAAATACGTATATACGGAAGCTCTCTTCCGTATATGCACATTTTGGCTTCCGTAAATGCGCATATAGAGAAGCCAAAATGCGCATATATGGAAGAGAGATTTCGTATATGCACATTTTGTCTTACATATATGCGCATTTACGGAAGACAAAATGCACATATAAGGAAGCTATCTTCCATATATCTGCATTTACGGAAGCCAAAATGCATATACGAAATCTATACGGAAGATAGTTTCCGTATATGCGCATTTTGGCTTCCATAAATGCGCATATACGAAAGCTCTATATGCGCATTTTGGCTTCCGTAAATGTACATATACAGAAGCTCTCTTCTGTATAAGCACATTTTTCCTTCCGTATATGCGCATTTTGGCTTCCATAGCGTGCATTTTACGGAAGCCAAAATGCGCATATACATAAGAGAAAGTTATGGAAGCCAAAAATGTGCATATACCGAATCTCTCTTCCGTATATGCACATTTTGGCTTCCACAAATGCACATTTTAGTTTCCATAAATGCGCATTTTTTCCTTCCATAAATGCGTGCATATATGAAAGCTCTCTTCTGTATATGCACATTTTGTCTTCCATATATGCACATTTACAGAAGTTCTCTTTCGTATATAGAGCTTCTGTATATGCACATTTTGGATTTCGTAAATGTGCATATACGGAAGCCAAAATGCACATATACTTAAGCTCTCTTCCATATATGCACATTTTGGCTTCCGTATATGCACATTTTTTTCTTCTGTAAATGCGCATATACGGAAGCCAAAATGTGCATATATGGAAGAGAGATTTCATATATGCACATTTAAGGAAGCCAAAATGCGCATATATGGAAGCTATCTTCTGTATATGTGCATTCTATCTTCCATACATGCGCATTTTGGCTTCTGTAAATGCGCATATACGGAATCTCTATATACGAAAGAGAGCTTCCATATATGCGCATTTTGGCTTCTATAAATGCGCATATACTGAAGTCAAAATGTACATATATGGAAGAGATCTTCCATAAATGCGCATTTTTGTTTTCTGTAAATGCACATTTTTCCTTCCGTAAATGCGCATATACGAAAGATCTCTTACGTGTATGCGCATTTTGGCTTCTGTAAATGCGCATATACAGAAGCCAAAATGGGCATTTATGGAAGCCAAAATGTGCATATACGGAAGAGAGCTTCCGTATATGCACATTTTGGCTTCCGTAAATCTCTTTTCCGTATATGCACATTTTGGCTTCCGTAAATGCACATATACGGAAGGCAAAATGCGCATATAAGGAAGAAAAAATTTGCATATACAGAAGAGAGCTTCTGTATATGTGCATTTATGGAAGGAAAAAATGCGCATTTACGGAAAACAAAAATACGCATTTATGGAATATCTCTTTCGTATATGTACATTTTTCCTTCTATATATGTGCATTTATGGAAGAAAAAATGTGTATATACTCCTTGCATAACTTACAAAAGAGAAACAATTGAAACTTGTTCAATTCTTCATGAATTCATTCATTCACGATGAACCTTATACATCCACAAAATTCATAACAACAGTAAAAATTTAAAACAATATCAACACTGTACAATTGGATAAATTCTCCTTTGTTTTATTCATTCCTAAAAACCATGATTACAACTGCTATCTCTTACAAATAATACAGTGAGAAAATAACTTTTCTAAGGACCAAGAGCCTTCTTCGCTCCTCTTCCTCCTATCTATGTTCTATGACCTTGTACTCTAGCGGTTACCTACTCAGCTTAATTAAATGCAACCTAATGACTAATAAGGGATAATTTCCTACACCTGTAATATTTTACAGTTGTGTAAGGATTTACAATGATTCATCATTTCAAACGGTGGCCCGACTTTACATACAACTAATTTAATTAACGAGAAATTCAAAAAAAATCTCCACTCCACTACCAAGTTGGTTAAGATTCAGTTTGGTTCTTTTAATGTGTTGAGGTGTCAATTTTGCTTCCACTTCCACTTTTCTTAATTTGATAGTGATTCTCCTAAAATACGACCTCTAAAACTATGACATTTGGAACTATGATCTATGGAACTTTGACTTGTGGAACTGTGACCTATGGAACTATTACCTATGGAACTATGCCCTCTGGAACTATGACCTGCAAAACTACGCCCTCTGGAACTATGACCTATGGAACTATGACCTTTGGAACTATGACCTCTATAACTATGACCTTTGGAACTACGCCCTCTAGAACGATGACCTCTAGAACTATGACCTTTGGAACTATGACATATGGAACTATGACCTATGGAACTGTGACATGTGGAACTATGCCCTATGGAACTACACCCTCTCGAACTATGACTTGTGGAACTATGCCCTCTATAAATATGACCTCTGGGACTATGACATGTGGAACTACACCCTCTATAACTATGACCTATGGAGCTACACCCTCTAGGACTATGACCTCTATAACTATGAACTCTCAAACTATGTCCTCTGGAACTATGACCTGTGGAACTGTGACCTGTGGAACTATGACCTGTGGAACTACACCCTCTAGAACTATGACCTCTTGAACTATGCCCTCTGGAACTATGACTTATGGAAATTTGACCTATGGAACTATGCCCTCTAGAGCTATGACCTCTGGAACTATGACCTTTGGAACCACGCCCTCTAGAAATATGACCTCTGGAGCTATGACCTTTGAAACTATGACCTATGGAACTATGACATGTGGAATTGTGACTTGTGGAACTATGACTTATAGAACCATGCCCTATGGAACTATGACCTATGGAACTATGACCTCTGGAACTATGCCCTCTAGAACTATGACCTATGTAACTATGACTTGTGGAACTACGCCCTCTGGAACTATGACCATTGGAATTACGCACTATGGAACTATGACCTCTAGAACTATGACCTCTAGAACTACACCCTCTAGAACTATGACCTTTGTAACTATGCCCCCTATGAACTATGACAAGTCATAGTTCCAAAGGTAATAGTTCCAAAGGCCATAATTCCAAAGGTCATAGTTCTAGAGGTCATAGTTTCAGACGGCGTAGTTCGAGAGGTCATAGTTCGAGAGGGCATAGTTCCATAGGTCATAGTTCCACAGGTCATAGTTCCATAGGTCATAATTACATAGGGCGTGGTTCCAGAGGTCATAGTTACAGAGGGCATAGTTCCATAGGTCACAGTTTCAAATGTCATAGTTCCATAGTTCATAGTTCCAAAGGTCATAGTTCCACAGGTCAAAGTTCTAGAGGTCATAGTTCCAGAGGAAGTAGTTCCAGAGGAAGTAGTTCCAGAGGGCATAGGTTTAGAATTCACAGTTCCACAGGTCACCGTTCCACAAGTCAGAGTTCCATAGGTCATAGTTCCAGAGGTCATAGTACCATAGGGTGTAGTTGTAGAGGTCATAGTTCTAGAGGTCATAGTTCCCAAGGTCATACTGCAGAGCTGGACGAGCTTCTCTGAATGATTCCAATTGCTTATGAGCAAGGTTACTAAGCCCTGGAACAATAATTATCTAAATTTACTTTTAAATTTTAATTTTTATATAAATATAATAAATGAATATTCAAATTATAATAAAAATAAATGAACTACACCCTTTGGAACTATGACCTGTGGAACTATGCCCTCATGAACTATGACCTTTGGAACTACGCCATATGGAACTACGCCCTTTGGAACTATGACCTCTGGAACTACACCCTCTGGAACTGCACCTCTAGAACTATGACCTCTGGAACTATGACATGTGGAACTACACCCTCTAGAACTATGACCTCTAGAAATATGCCCTCTAGAACTATGCCCTTTGGAACTATGACCTGTGGAACTACGCCCTCTAGCAGTATGACCTATGGAACTACACCCTCTAGAACTACGCCCCTAGAACTATGACTTGTGGAACTACGCCCTCTGGAACTATGACCTGTGGAACTACGTCCTTTGGAACTACACCTCTGGAACTATGACCTCTAAAACTATGACCTCTGGAACTACACCCTTTGGAACTATGACCTGTGGAACTACGCCCTGTCGAACTACGCCTTGTGGAACTATGCCCTCTGGAAATATGACCTCTGGAACTACGCCCTTTGGAACTACACCCTTTGGAACTATGACTTGTGGAACTACTCCCTCTAAAACTATGACCTCTAGAACTACGACCTCTGGAACTATGCCCTTTGGAACTATGACATCTGGAACTATGCCCTCTGGAACTACACCCTTTGGAACTATGACCTTTGGAACTATGCCTTCTGGAACTATGACCTGTGGAATTTTGACCTGTGGAGCTATGACCTATGGAACTACACCCTCTGGAACTATGCCCTCTCAAACTACGCCCTTTGGAACTATGACCTGTTGAACTACACCCTCTGGAATTACACCTCTCGAACTATGAATTCTGGAACTATTTTGTCTGAAAATACACCTTATGGAACTACGCCCTCTAGAATTGTGACCTCTAGAACTATGCCCTATGGAACTATGCCCTCTAGAACTATGACCTCTGGAACTATGCCATATGGAACTACGTTGATGCAGGAGCATCGTAAGCAGCCATCCAAGAAAGCGTAAAGGCGAGAGACAGCTGGAAAAGCACCAATACACATTTTGAAACATTTTTGAAGATTGATAAATGTATATTAATGTAATAGCTAGGGGGAAAGCGCACTTGCATTTATATATTGGAGTTGTGAATAGATCTTGAGCGATTTCTCTCATCTGTCAAATGTAATAGGTATTTAAGTTTGTTTAATGAAAGTAGGTGGATGTAATTTAATAGATTAGACAGTTTAAGAGCGTAGGAGGGAAAATGAATTATAGACACCCTCACCCTTGTATCAGTATCAAGAAGGAGAGTTAAAAAGATAGAGAATTTTGTAAGCTGTAGAGTTGTAGCAGAGGGCTGTAGAGGAGAACCCATGTACAAGAACACTTAAGTTAATATATAAAGCTTTGACTTAATTTTCATGGTGTTATGATGCTTACTGTTTACATTTGTTAAATGGCATGTTTGTAGTTGTTTTGTTTTCTCTGCTATGCATTTGTTTCAATGCTATGTTGTGTGTATGATTTCATGTTGAATGTATGAAGTCAGAGAGAGAAGAAGGATGATTTTCAATTGTTTCTCTTCCCGAGATTTCCTACAAGGAGTGCAGTGAATGTCCGCAAGGTGTGCATTGACGAGGGTCTGAGTTTTATCTCAAAAATTTCAAGAGAGATACCGTTGTTCTCATACCAACAGAAGTGCAGGTGAAGCACAGAGTCGTGCAAGGTGTGTGCAGGCTAGCTGAAGCCTTGGAACTTATCAATTAAGGTGAAGGTTGAAGGATTGCTATTGCAAAGAGTGCATAGAGTCGAAGACTCAAATAACCAAAAGTTATTTGGAAATCTCCGCAAGGAGTGCGAGTAAGATTCCTTTTGGAGGTTTGAAATTGAAAGCAAGAGCTCAGGAGGGATAGTACCTTTGAAGTGTTCAAAGGGAGGTGGAGATCGAAATCTTCTCGCAAAGGTCAAGTTTAGGTGGAAGAATGAGAGAACGAATGGTGAGAAACCTTCGTGAAGGAAGTGTGAAGTTGTGAGAGTCGTTGGATCTTACAGAGTTGCAATGTGGTTAGAGGCCATTGAAACCCATCACCCATGAATTCGAGGGTCAATATGAGTCGTTGATCTCGTTTCAACCCACATCGTTGGATCATTTTTTGAATTCGGGGTTCATGAGTTCGGAGGGCAGACCAAATTCTTGGTTTAGCGAACTTTCGAGTTGTGAGGAGTAGGGAAGGAGATCCAAACCATTGGATCCAAGCCACGGGAGAACTGTTGGATCAGAACCCAGTGGGCTATCGCGTATCGGGGGCTCGGGGTTTGAAAGAATTTCTTTTTGATTTAAACAATTTCTTTTTTAATACGTGGCACATTCGTTAGGTGGGGATCGCGTGGTTGACAGGTGGCATAACAACAAACGCCCAGAGAAAGGTGAAAGTGGGTGACAGGTGGTGGACAGGCATCGCCTAGGAAGGAGTCAACCCATTATTGACTTATTGCACCTCGGAGTTTCGCAAAGGAGGAGCACAAAGGCTCAACACTCTAACTCACAAAGTCGCAAGTTGCGAGTAGTTCTAAAGGAGTCAACTCATCGCGTCTTGGGGATTCATAGAGGAGGAGCATGAAGGATTGACACTCCAACTCGCAAAGTCACGAGTTACAAATAGTGATAGTGCATATCCCTAGTTGGTGGTTATGTGTGGAAGGTGCTAACAAGGAGGAGCCATACCCATATCGCATCTTGGGTATCGACATTTGGAGAAAGAGGAGTCAAGGGTCTTCAACTCATGAACTCGCGAGTTGCGAGAGGCACTTGCACTAAGACAAGGTTGTGGTCTCTTGGGGGAAGAAAATCTCGTGCCTAGTGTCAATTTACATAGGGTGGGTTTTCATAAAGGACCTGTGGATTCGTTGAAGGTTCTAGCAGGGAATCAAAGGAGCCTCTTCAGCTCAAGGATAATTTAGAACAATCCTGAGTGGATCTCGGCTTGAGGGTCAAGGGTCTGCGTCATACACCCTCTGGAATTGTGACCTCTAAAACTACACCCAGTGGAACTATGCCCTATGGAACTATGACCTATGGAACTATGCCCCCTGGAACTATGACCTATGGAACTACGCCCTCTAGAACTATGCCCTTTGGAACTATGACCTGTGGAACTACGCCCTCTAGAACTATGACCTGTGGAATTGTGACCTGTAGAACTATGACATGTGGAATTACGCCCTCTGGAACTATGACCTTTGGAACTACGCCTTTTGGAGCTACTCCCTTTGGAACTATGACATGTGGAACTACTCCCTCTGGAACTACACCTCTAGAACTATGAACTTTGGAACTATATCCTCTAGAACTATGACCTCTAGAAGTACGCCCTCTGGAACTACACCCTTTGGAACTATGACCTGTGGAATTATGCCCTATGGAACTACACCTATGAAAATATGAGCTCTGTAACTACACCCTCTAGAACTATGCCCTCTGGAATTGTGACCTGTGGAACTACGCCCTCTAGAACTATGACCTGTGGAATTGTGACCTGTGGAACTATGACCTATGGAACTATGCCCTCTGGAACTATGACCTTTGGAACTACTCACTTTGGAACTACCTCCTTTGGAACTATGACCTATGGAACTATAGCCCATGGAACTATGCCTATGGAACTACGACCTCTGGAAATACTCCCTTTGGAACTACGCCCTTTGGAACTATCACCTATGGAACTACGCCCTCTGGAACTATGACCTGTGGAACTACGCCCTTTAGAACTATGACCTGTGGAATTGTGACCTGTGGAATTATGACTTGTGGAACTATGCCCTCTGGAACTATGACCTCTGGAACTACACCCTTTGTAACTATGACATGTGGAACTACGCCCTCTGGAACTATGCCCTTTGGAACTATGACCTGTGGAACTACGCCCTCTGGAACTACGCGTCTGGAACTATGACCTCTAGAACTACACCCTCTGGAACTATGCCCTTTGGAACTATGACCTATGGATCTAATCCCTCTGGAGCTATGACCTATGGAACTATGCCCTTTAGAACTAGGCCCTTTGGAACTATAATCTATGGAATTGTGACCTTTGGAACTACGCCCTATGGATAGCCTAACATTCAGCTTACTGTCTTTTTATTTCTGTAGGAGTTGTTTATCGATAGAATGGAGACATCGAGGGTAAAAATACTAAACAGTAGTCTCTTTTCAATTTCAATGCTAAAACAACTTAGATCTGTAGCTTAAACAAAGATAACAACATATAGAAGATAGATCTATAAAAGACAGTAGCAGCAGAAGAGAAAACTCAGATCACATAGAAATATCTCAGATCTAACAATAGTGCTTTAATCTAAGAATAGATAATAATAGATCTATATGATTGAACCAGGTTTCAGGTCTAAAGATTCTGCCTAAACATTTTATATCATATATATCTTTAGATATACACAATACAAACTATTTTAGAACAGTCCTGAAGCAAATTCAAATCCAGATAAGTAAAGCACATACCTGGTACAACAACCTACCTCAGAAGATGTCACAGTAACCACAATAGGTATAGATCCAGTTGTTATGCTCAGACAAAGGTTTAGTTCATGGATCAACAATTGATCTCTATGCCAAAGATTGAAGGAACTTTCTTGCCACCAAGCCTAAAGGCCACAAGGGTATAACACAAAGGAGGCCCAAACCCACTCAGCAAAAACCTTACCCAAGAAACCCTCAAAGCTGCAAATACAGGACTGTGTGTAAACCCTTAATTTGACAGTGATATGGCAGAGCTGTTTAGCAAGTTGTACCCCACGTAATCTACCCTAGCTAGAGGGCCACACAACAAACAGAAAAGGGGTACCAAAAGCTATATCACCCATGGAAGAATCAACTACAGCCACGACAACCACACAGGGTATAGGCAACTACACCTACTCCAGCCAGACCACACAGTAGAACCCTACAACAAAGGAGACAACAACCAAATCACTCACGACAACCACAACAAAGAATAGGCAACAACTAGGACACCCACGACAGTCATAGCAGACTACAACTAACCCTCAAGAGAACACTCCCACGGTAGAGAGGACGCGGCATGCAGTTGAGAGGATTCGACATGTAGGTGAGAGGATGCAGCACCCTAGCAGAGAGGTCACGGTACCTTTAGATATCAATAGCAAGACAAAAGGACTGATGCCGCAGACTTGGAGAGGCTCCACGCTATCACAAGAAGCAAGAGGGGGCATTAATAGAAAAAGTTTAAATAAAGTTTTTTTATTAATTCCCCCCCCACCCACATATGTGGGTGGTGTGGGTGGAGGGTGGGGGCATTAATAGAAAATAAAGTTTTTCTAT